>WJFA01000012.1:0-143024 GCA_009870155.1 Pseudobourletiella spinata | reverse complement strand
GGTACAGAATTGCGTATTTGTTGGTTACCAGCACCAGAACTACAACTACATACTACTATTACTACTACCTGTCAGGTCGGCTGGCAGTGCGGTTCGTGTACTACATATGTCTGGTGAGTGCAGTGCATTGGTTGCTACAGTGTGCTACATGTACCGTTGCCACAAGCGCCACTCCTGAAGGCCATAAGCTTCAGGCCTGCCTTGTGTGACACCCTGCACATGGTCTAAAACGATCGATAGCTGATCTAGTGTAGAGGTCACCACAGCTAGTGTCGTCATGTAATTCTGCTCACACACACGTACTACTCCTACTCCTACTACGAGTACTACTCTTTACTATACACCCCACTACTCCACTACTTACTACTACTGCTGCTACTACTACTACGACGACGACTACTACTACACTACTACACACTGCACAGACAGAATGACTCATGGAAGGAAGAGAGTAAACTACGACGAGAGTTGGAGTACGCCGTGCAGACCGTGAGTATTACTACAATACACACTACACATACTACGAGTACGACGAGTTTAAGCCTCACACACAAACACGCACACACACACACAAACACACAGACACATACACACCCAACTACACACTCTACGGGCGGGGGGAGAGCATTGGCAGGCAGGCGTCGTCGCAGAGGCAAGTCCAACAGTAAGATCCACGGAGGAGGAGAAGCGGATACTCTGTGTATGCGCCCCACACTCTGCGTAGTAGTAGCGTGAGCCAGATCGAGAGGGAATTATGAGCTTGAACATCCACCCAGTTGAACATGGGAGTACATATGCGAGTGTAGAGTGTGAGACAAAAAACCTGACAGAGTGGGCTTGGATGGAACGAGGTGATTCACTGGGGATCTCCAAAAAGGGGCTTATAAACTTCATTCATAATGATTCGGGGAGCCCTGGACGTGGAATCTACATACACCTTGGCTTTCCGAGTACATTTTGGGACGACATTCCTCCAGGCCCTTCCCGATAGTAAAATAGTGTAAGTCGGCCAGGCAGAGGCAGCACCCCTAAATCCGAGGGAACTTGTTCGCTTACACACAGTCAGTCCACTGCTGCTTAAAAACAACAACAACAAAATATTAACTGCTCACCGCATACTCCACACACTCAACTCACTACACATACTGTACACTATACACAAACACACATACAAATCCACTCGCTCACAACCATACACACACACACACACACACAACACACTCTACGACAGACAACATTACAGTGATCGCTGTACATTCAGTCCTACGGATTTACTACAGAATGTATAGACGAGAGAAGACCTCTGTGTGACATTCGTGCATCGTGTACTACTACTACTACCCATCTTAAACGTAATGCTCTTTCCGTATTATTATGATTATAATTAACGGCGGAACTGTTCAAGTGCAAACACGGTCGTTGTTTTCGTCACAACATTTTTTCCCGGTGGAGACACGGAAATCTTTTCAGTTTAACCAGTCCGCCTCCATCTCCACTAAAGTTCGCTCAGACGAAGAAGTCGAAGAAGGCGGGGAGGGAAATGCGTTTTTGTGAAAAACATTAATTTATTTTAAATCAAACTGTGCACGCTTTTCCCACTTGTGAATAATTCCATTGTCATCATCTGTATACTCTTCAAAGTGCGACTGCTGGAGGACGATATATAGAATTCAGCTAAAGCTACTACAAGTTAAAACTTTTCAGTCAATTCTGTCTCTCGCACACTCTTACGTCTCCGAGCGAGTGTGTGAACGGCGAAATGAGAACTCATTGAGAAATTTTGTCATGAGACACATGAGCTCGAGAGAGCTGAGCAAAAGTACTCTCTGCTGCCAACTTTATTTATTGAATCATCTGAATTTATTTTAAACGACCTTCCCAACCAGCCGCCCCGCATAATTCTTCACCGCCGCAGCATGAACTGACCAAATCCTGAACTCGGTAAGTGGAAACTTATTTGAACCTTTGATCACGTTAGCATTCAAAGCTAAAAACAGTGGAGTCATTCCACCGATTTATGATCGATATATTACGTCCTATCCTCCATCCCTCACTTTGGGGAGCTGCGGAGAGAGCGTTTTTAAGAGACGATTTGGATCGTTTGTAGTGTCTTAAAAAAAGAAGTGTCATCAGTGTCCATTGGGCTCTGTCTAACAGTCACGTCTCTTCTTTGTTTCCAGGGCGGTCCCGGCCAGTATTTGAGTCAGGGTCAGTAGAAGAGCATCGAAAGATGACGTGACGTGATAGAAAGGATACTTCCACGACTACTTCTGCAACCACCACTAAAACTAAAACTCTTGTACACTGTATGCACAGAGAGGGGCGAGGGAGTGTGCATTGAGAAGGCAGATATTTTCTCCTGTGTATAACTCTCACATCAAGTCGTCCTCCTCCTCCTCTTGTTATTATGACCCGCCGGCCGATTGGAACTAAAGTTAGCAGGAATTATTATTATTATCATTTCTCATCATACTAACGGACGACCCGCTGGTTATTTAGCCAAGTCTGATGGGACGCGGTCGGAAAGTCACCGAGCCAGCTAGCAGTGCTAATGGTAAGAGACTAACCTTTGTCCTCCCTCTACACATTTCCTTCACATTCAAACTGAGAAGGTCGAAGTACTAGTTTCTCTGTACGGTACAGTGCATTCACACTCGTCCCAGCCCTCTTCACAACAGCCGCAACGCTAGCATGTACTATATACAGAGATCCTATGGGTAACAACAGCAACAACCAAGTTCCATCAAATATTAAGTTACATCTTTCCTTGTTGCACTACAGCAGCAACAACAACAACAACTACAACAAATACTACGACCATCACCATTACTATGTTCCCTTTGGTGAAATAGTAGTAGAAACGTTGAGTAATTTCCATCATCTATTGTTGATGGTGTACCATACTACACTTGCCTCTTTCGACCTGCCAAGGGGTTCCAAAAAAGAGACTCTGGTCTTACAGAGTCTCACAACTATTCGTATGTACATTGTTAATGTGATTTAGAGATGGGCTCCTTCTATACTGCTCTGACTGAGAATTCCATGGAATCGAAAGTGAGTAATGCATCCATACACGTCGGTCCGTCCGTCGGTCTGTTATGCTGGCCAAGTAGGACCTTGGGTTCCTCTCTCTCTCTCTCCCTTTCTGTCGTTCGAGTACGTACACACACACACACATGCACACACACATATATACGTACCGTTTCGTGTAGTACTACTCTACTACCACCACCACTACCACACTATGGAGTTTGAACATCGGGAAGAATTCCCTTCTGAATTTTCTTACTTACCCACGCCTACATACCAAAAACTTTTCTTTCTCAGCTCTTGTTTGGGATGAGTCCATTGGAGTTAGTGTGGTGCGATTGTTAAAGGAGTTGCCGTACAACTTTTCAGAGACGTCTCTCTCTCTCTCTTCTTACTACGGCAGACTCTTACTACTACTATTACCACCACTACTACTACTACGACGGCAAAGCTCTGTGGGTACTTACCATCACCATCACTACACCACCACCATCACTACCCCCACGGAATGAATAGGATAGTAAGTACTTTTGTGCGGGGCTGAAAACATTTTCATATATATTCTTTCACGCTTTCGCCTCTCTGGCGCTACTCCTTGATTCATCATCTCTATTGAAGATGTCTCATAGAGAGGAGGGAGTAGGTGCGTGCATATATTTAAATTTTCTACAGGGTGTGTGCCCCTACTCCATGGATAATTTGTTACTGAGATCCAGGATGGACAGTGAGGGACCATTATGATTCCATTTACATAGTCATTACGCATATTTTAAGTCGCGGAGATGGAGGGATCACAGTAGCGCAGCGGTACTTAAGCCACCCTAGTAGTAAGGTGGTGGTGGTGGTGGTATTAGTAAGTATTAGTTGCAGTAGTAGTAGTAGTAGTAGTAGTAGTAGTAGTAGTAGTAACAGTAACACAAGTACTAGCGGTAGTTCTCTCCTGCTTGTAGTCACTCTGAAGACATGATCGATTTCGCCCACGACGATCCTTCCCTTCATAGTCTATATATAAGCGTAAAATATTACGGTTAGCTTAGCTGTACTGCTGTAGCTGAAAATCATTCCAGGCTGAGAGGTGGAAGCGCAAAAAGGGAAGAGCTCTGTAGGTAGGCAGTCGTAGTAGTAGTAGTATTTATCTAACAGTGTACCTGTCCATGCAGAAAGTGTGTGTGTATGTGTGTATTCTCAACCTGCTCCTCTGTCTGCTGTGCTGCGAGCCCGAGCCAGCCTGCGCCCTTATGATATGGGCGCGTTTGAGTTGGCGGGTGAAAATACCCAAGCTTTTACTCATCTCTTCCCTCATGCTCTTTGGATTTTCAACCCATGTAGATTGTCAAAACTAAAGAGCTGACACGGAGTTGGCTCTTGCCGGTCTTGTGTATATACAACGTCCGGCCGAAAGGGCACGGCTCGCTGCCGTGTGAATTGTTGGAAAGGTCCCTCGCTTCCCCTAGTGTGTGTGTGTGTACATGTGTACGCTCAGTAATGGGTGTCTGCCTGCGTATGGAAGTACGTATGATGGAGATGGAGACAGGCTATACAAGTTAGAGCTTTGGAAAATCTATGGCCTTGCACATTTTTCTCCTCATGTGTCATTGTCTGGGAAGTATATAATATGGTTACGGGGAATTGCATAGAGTTTCCCGTCCATGCGTATATATCTCTTGTTGACGGTGACTACCTGTGAGCCAGGCAGACTTAATATACTGAAGGTGCATCAAATCCCAGTAATGTAGTAATACTACCACCACACATCCACGGCGACGATGATGGGTACGGGCGCATATAACAGACGTTTAGAGTGAGACACACACGCACACGAGCGAGTCGTCGTCGTCGTAGTACCACTATCATACTACGCTTGATGGTTCATTATATTATACTGTGTGAGAGTCAGTGCATGTGCTGTCTGAAAAGGAGGATTAGGTGAAATTCATCATGATGAGGACTGTTAAGGGAGTATTTCGTTGTTTATTTTCCAATCCTAATTGTACTTACTTGCTCAGAAAAAGAGGCTTTAATAGTAAAGGCGTGCTTCGGCTTATATAGCATGTGCGTAGAACTAATGTGTGCATGTGTATGAGTTTGTGTGTGTGTGTGTGTTTCTTCTGCGTGGATGGGAAGTGATTCTAGGAAGAGCATTCCCTACACTTTATAAGATGTAATTATGAGGCGCATGGGCATTCCTTAAACGTCCTCGTCCTCATGTACACTCCTGCTTACTACTGCTCACACCGCACACCACTGTGACTGCTACAACTACTTCCACTTCCACACCGATCAGTACTCCGAGCCAATGTGGAGAATGGTGCAGCAATAATATTGAAAATTTTAAACAGGTTCTGGCATTAGCATCTTCTCATGATATTTATTTGATTGTCCTCTGGTTGGTGCCGTGTGGTAGCCGATAATAGTAACCGTAACTCAGGCCTTGGCTGTTTGGATGTGTGGCGGGTATATGACGAGGTCATAACGATAGGGACAGGAGGGAGAAAAAATTGAAGGAGGCGCCGTATGGATGAATATAAAATTGCGGGGAATGTGAGCAGCAGGGCTCGTGCTCCCAGTTTTTTCACGCCTTGTTTTGACTTTCCGTGTAACTGGGTGTATCTGAATGGTGGATGTGTGTGAGTGTGCCTGTGTCTGTGTTGAAATAATCTCGTCACTGTACTCTCGGCGATTGGGCCCTTGGTACTTATGGTTCGACAAGGCTGTGTGTGTACACGCGTGAGTGAGTGAGTTAGTGTGGATGTGTGCGTTTGCAAGAGAGAGAGAGAGAGAGAGAAACGGAAAAAATATATGATGCAGACATTGTAGGACCGATTGGGAAAGTGCTATATATATTTAACGGCTGCCGAGTGTACAGGATTGTTTTGTTTTTGCACTCACGTCAACTTTTTCCCCGTTTTGTTTTCGTACTGCAAAGTAAAACATCATTTTATGTTTCGTGCTTGTTTGGATTTGAAATGTCATTTGGTTTTGGTATTATGATGCTTTTAGCCAGTGCTGATGCGGAGACAGGAGCTGAGCCGAAGAGGAAGCAGCTTCCTCGTGGCGGGATAAACTCAACGACCCCGTCAAGGAGAGGTGCAGCCGCGAGTACGCGAGCATCCAGCAATAGTAAGAGGCGGAAGGAAAGCCCCACTCCCGCACCCGCAGTTCCACCACCATCCCTACCACCACCACCACCACCACCACATCGACCGTTATCACCAGCACCGCCAGCGGCATCCATACAATCTTTATTACCTCCAACATCATCATCATCATCGTCGTCCTCTCCGTCTCGCCTTTCCTCCTCACCCTTAGCCTCCTCCTCCTCTTCTTCATCCTTCGCTTCATCTGCTTCGTCTTCAGAAATTAATGAAAAGGCGAAAAGTCCTCCTAATACTGGTGTTAATGGAGTCACGAGTGGGAGTAGTTGTTCCAAGTCAAATGAAAAATCCAACCAGCAGCAGCAGCAGCAGCACCATCAGCAGCAACAACAACAACAACAGCCGCAGCAGCCGAATCAGGTCTGTCCATCCATACATACGTCTTCTCCTACTTAACAAAGGTTATTTTTCCCGCACGTGTGCTACTACTACTACTGCTACAGTGCAGTGCCATAATGTGTGGTACACACACTCACCCTCATCATACAAGAGCAGGGGCTCACGCAACCACCACATTGCACACATGAACTGCATTAGCCAGACGAGGTCGCTGCAGTCATGCCTAATAGCCATGAATTTTTCAAAATTTGACATCCCAACGATCGTACTTACTGGATTTCCCACTCTCGGGAGGAGATAATATAGGTTGGAGAACAGAGATTGTACAGGACATTTAGTACCAAGATTTAAAAACGGGAGGAGGAATTCCTTGTACTCACACAAACACACACACATAGACACTAGACATCACCTATGTTATGGAGTCCTGTGAGGCAAGCAAGCAGATCCAGGCGCGCACATACTTGTACACGATCACAGCCCATGTGCTCAGCCCAGTTCATTCTGAGAGCATACACAGGTCCTTCCTGCCTGTCAGGTATTAATGCCATGGCTTTCCTTTTCAATTTTTTCCACGTCAGCTCCTCTACATTTCTGAAATTTTTTCAAGCCACTCCGGGAAATTGAGCTTTGTGGGCGTGGAGCGGTATTCGGGCAGTTATGCTCATTTTTCGACGGAATATTTTTAAAACCTTTGTTTCCTATCTAAAATTAGTTGGCAAGAGGTTGGGCTCTTATATTGCCGCCTGTCGTGACAATGGGATTTAACTGGGTGATGCACGAGGACGGCTGAAGGGGTTTTACGATCCGAATTTTTATCGGAACATCTCTACGCACACCACCACCACCACACACAGGCACACAGAACAGACCCACGTCTCCACTCAAGGCATGCACTCCGAGGCGCACTGCACACGCCCGAGTGCATACACACATGTATAACAGGCTATACGGACAGGCCAAGAAATACGGATCATTAATTTTGCTGATTGATTGATTGGGCGGGTCTTTGATTAAATCATTACTCTGGTTGCTCCCTACGTATGTACTGCATACGTACATGTATAGAGCCATCTGCCACAGTGGCAATGTGAGTAAATGGGAAACAATGTGTGGGGTGAGGAATTTATAAGGGCTGATTGACGTCCTCTCCTCTGACTTTTTTCACTGCAATTTAGTAAGAGTAAAATGGCAATTCGGTGTTGATACATTTGCGCGTGCACAGAGCTCATCCATTCTTCCCTCTTTCCTTCCCCCCTCGCGCCGTTCTGCGTCGTTCTCTCTCTCTCTCTCTCTCCCTCCCTCCCTCTCAATGTCTTTAGAGGCGGACATGTCGGTTGAAATCTCCTGCTAAATGTATAGCTTTAATGACATGAGAAGACGAAGAAAAAAGCATTAGAGGAAAGCTACTTACTACTAATTTATGCAGAGGTTCAGCACACCGTCTTTCCTCCTATTATTATTCGGCTATTAGCAAACATTGCTAGTCAAGTAGTTGTGCACAGCATTACGGAGAGCATTGTCGAAGTTGACCAAAACTGAGAGCGAGCCGAGTTTCCTGTTTCTGGCTGAGCCATGCAATTTACTCTCTCAAATTGTTTCTGTCATACAGGGGATCTTGCACGCCCTCGCAATTAGTGCCTCATCCGGACTGACTGACTGAGAGCGCGGAGAGTATACAAGAGCATGCAGTAGAGTCGGGCGGGCCATTATACTGTGTGTTGTCGTTTTTCTTCTGAAGCAAATCACAAATTCACCTCGTACATCACTGGGCGGCAATATAACACACAGACACACATATATACACGTACTCATACACCTTAACACATTGCTTCCACGTATGTATCGTGAGTAGGCAAACCGACGTGTCTGTGGTGTACACACATACGCACTCACACACAAGATATAAACCCTTCTGCTACGTTTTCATTCCGTCCGAATTTTTTCCCCCTCTGAACAACAACTGATAGTAATTATTATTATTATACTGCACAAAGTTTCACTCCGGTTTCCCATGCGTCCCCCTCGTATGATGACAAACTACGGACGGAAGGAAGGGAATGACAGCATGAGAGGAGCGGAGAATTGATGCTAGTTTCGGCGAAACATGATTTCAGAAGAATCATCGTAGCCCAGGGACTTTGATGCGTGACCGCTTCTACTCTACTACTACTACTACTACTTGCTCAAGCCGAGTCAAACGTGCTGCGGCTGAATTGTTGCAAACCTCACAGTGGGTTAAAAAACACTCCTGGGCGTAATCTTATACTATTACGGCAGATAGATATAGTGGCCGTATTGTTCCGTAGCCGATTTTTTTAGTTTTTGAGTGTGTGTGTTAGTTTGTGTGTGGGATCCAAGGTTAGAAGGACTATACTTAGGTGGAACACGGTTTCATGCTGGAGAAATTACTGTGGTACTAGTAGGTCCCACCACCGAATAGGCTCATGCAGATAATGACTAAATAGTACTCTTGGAGTAGTATTCAAGTTTGGAGCAACACTCAGTCAGTCAGTCATAAGGCATGAAACTGTAAATTTATCTGCCAATGGGGACGACAATAATGACATGGCTGCGCGTGGGGGTTCCAATGGGAAAGATTGGAAAGACTAGCATTATATAACGGTGACATGAGAGGAGTTTCGTGAGGTAAAAGTCTCCCACTTATTGCATATATGATAAACTAATAGTTGTGGAACTGAAAAACGCAGAGGTAGGTGTACACAGTACACACAGAGACACGCATACATTACATTCATGTAACTTCCGACAGTGGCAGTCACAGTAAAATCACCTTGACAACGCGGCGAAATGAATTAAGTATTAAGGGACGAGACCAGAGAGGTCTGGTCGCTTGTACTTTGCTTTGGTAACGTTATACTCTCATCGTTTGTGTTGTTGTATGCGTGGGGTCTGTATGCATATATGCACATAGTATAAATACCTATTCCGGATTAGAGCTGCTTATACTATAAGATGAAGACAATGTCACTTCGAGTCACCGCAGTGCTCTGTAGGTTTTGTTCCATTTCCACAAACTTAATGAAGCACGTAGGACTCTGTGTATGTGTTTGTGTGTGCATATGCGGAGGGAAGAAGTGACGTTGAAGATAAATGATTAACTGCTGCTTCTCTCCTCTGCTCCTCCGTAACTTCACAAGTCTTTGGAATTGTGAGGGACTACCGACTAATTACTCTGTCACGATGTGATTCTAATGGTAAAATAATTGGAGCACGATGCAAGCGTATAGTTAGGATAGGCTACTACAAGAGCTTGTCAAATAAGAAAATCCTCTTACGACTTGTTTACTCCAATTATTCCGACTGTTGTAAAACAAAGCCTCAAGTTGTTCGTGCCTTTTAAACCCGCCATTCTACTACTCCCCAGCGCCACAGTGTCCACAGAGGCTCTTATTGGATTCCAGGGGGTGAGATTATGATCAAATCATCATCATCGCTGATGGCGGTGATTTGCCACAGTTCTTCTATACATGCGGATTGAACTGCATGTCGGCTCCTCATTGCCAGGGCTAAGTATAATGTACACGGACTGAACTGTTGTTGCTGTGTGCGGAGTAATAATTTGACATATTATTATTATGCTTTTCCTCCATCCTCATCGCTCTTGTCTGTGTGTGTGTGTGTGTGTGTGTGTGTGAGTTGTGTAGCATGGCGTAAACTAAATTTGACAGGATTCCTCTCCTGAGAGGACCCTCGTAATTATTTCAGTTGGAGTTCAATTGAAATGTCCAAACAGGTTTTGCTAACGTTTTCCACGTCATGGTAATTATTAGTACTGGAAAAGAATGGCAGCGATTATGGCTCTCTCCTCCACATTATTGAGGACGAATGCATGATGGCTCCAGAGCCATGCTGAGTGAGCGTGACTCTGTGGGCTGGACGGAGAACGCCTTGGGCAAACGCTAACAGGTCAGAGCCAGAGTGTCGGGGAAGAGCCTCAGCGTCACAGGGTGTTGACGAGAATAGTCTATGCACGATTGAAAGTTTCAGACAGTCATATCTCCCCCATACACTTTTGCCGAATGACTGGCCATAACTGGGACTGGGACGGAGTGCTCCTCTGCTGACCGATTATTAAGCAGGCCTAACCAGCCAATCTAGGTAGTTCATGTCTCTAACCGGGTTAGGTTGATTCATTTCAAAGCATTGTGTGTGTGTGTGTGTGTGTGTGTGTGCAACAGGAGTGGGGCCAGACTGGATTCTGTACTGTTTTGTGTGTGTACATGGGAAAGACGGCGGACTCTACTTGAGCGGGTCGAGATGGGGCAGTCAACTAACTATGTCTCCTGTTACTCATGCGGCTCAGGAATCGGTTAGCTAGGAGGGATGAGACTTAGGCAGAATGAGAGCGTGGCTGTCTGACTCTTCCGCAGTACATATAGAAAAGCATGTAGAACTAACTGATCAAATCGCATGTTTATTTTTCCTGCCGGGGAAGACGACTATCGATAAACAGTAACTTATCCGATAAAGAATAGGAATTACTCATGTAATATCACTAGTTTTCCATGGAGGATGGCTCGACCGAAAAACCAGGGGATGAAGTTGGTTGTACTCCCGTGATTTGTGTACGATGTGTAAATCGAGACTCGACATAGTGAGACTGCCACACAGTCCAGAGGCTCATATATATGCCCAGAAGCCCAACGTCTCGCCCTCCGTATTGGCAGTAGTATTAGCAGTGCCGGTCGAGTAATGGCTTACCGGGAGCATCAAGTTAGCTTAAGAGCAGACTGACTGTGAGGCAGTGATATGTTCACCATGTTATACATATTACACTTCCACTACTACTGATGATTCCACTTCCAGACCTGTTTCATTTTCAGTTCAGACATGCTCTGCCAGCAGTCAGTGTGCGCGAGTTGTCAACGGCGGAACATTTATATTTTGGTCTTATATGTAGGTATACTTTTGCTGGTTTCCGTGGGATTTGATGATTCCGCTCCGTCGTAGTTGGTTATGGTTTGGGAAGCATTTCTCCATAATTGAATAATTATGTTTGTCCATCACCCTCCTCTTACTTAATTTTGACTGCTAATTATGTCTTGTTATTATTGTTGAATTTCCCCAATCAAATATATGGGTTTAGAAAGGGAAAGTGGATTCCAAATATAATCATGGGTGTAGTATTGTTATTATTACTATTGACTTGTACAAGTTGCTCTAAATAGCGAGGAATTTTTCCAGTGGGGGCCGTGGTGGTCCAATGAGTGAATAAAGTGTTAGTATTTAGCTAAACCATTCCATGAATCCCGTTGGTTTAGCCCAAGGTGGTTGTTGTGAGCTAGTCGGTACCAGTTTCAAATGTTCGTGAACCCTTCACATCGTCGTAGATTTGAGGTACAGAAACCTACGGATTTTGATTGATATTTGTGCTGATAAATTGTTGATAAAACCCTTTATCCCATTTGTGATGATTTCGAGGAGAGTTCAGTGCAAAGGATGTTTGACTGTATGGGGTTGACTTTGCGTGGGAAATAATCATGTTAAGGGTTGAGGGGCGGCGACAAGGTTTGAATGAGAGTTTTGAGCTCTTAATTATAGGGAATCATTAATTAGAAGTACTAACTACCATTATAAGTGTGGAGGAGTTACACTCATGGCCATGGAGTGGAGCGGTTCTGCAATAGAGGAAAGACCTTGCAAAAATGAAATGAATTTTAATAATCATGTGTTCATGGTTACTAAGCATAAGCATTCATCGTTGACGTGTAACTCTTGAATGGAGCTGTTAATATTATAATGACTTCTTTTGTAAATATCGTTGGGCAGGAGTTAATTACCGCAGTGAGTCAACCAGTTAAGCCTTAACCAGAGGTTTTAGTAAATTCTTTCAGAATCGGAATAAATTGTTCTGCAGAAATCTGGAGATCATGAGTTCTGTAGGAGGGTGTGATGCATTCCCTGGAATTTTGGTTTTTGCGGAGTGTGGGTGTCCGAAGTTTCGAACATTTTGTAAACAAAGAGTTGGAAAGTCCTGTGGATTAATATGACATAAAGTTAATCTCAAACTGTCCAGAATTAGTTTGAAATAGAGTTGAAATCCTAAAGCGCCGAGAATGATTTTGATCCAGAGTCATAATTGGAAAAAACGAGAATGATTTTTTGTAAATAAAGGCAACTAATGTTGCTAAATGCTAATATAATAAGATTATTAATTTTTCATCTTTCATTTACAATAATATTATTTTTTGCATCTTTCAGGATCCGGGGAAGGAAAATGGGAGCAATGCGAGGGGTCCGACAACCACCGTAGCGGAGCCCTCCAAGACGATAAATGAATCGTTCAAGAGGTTACCGAAGAAGCGGAAGTTTGACCTGTCGGATTTCGAACAGGATGAACCTGACAAATCAATATCTGTGATTGGAAGACCTCAAATTTTGGTGGGGATACCTTCAAGTACGAACGGTGGGGAAGGTGATTCGAAGGAGAGTCCCGACGCGACGCATCGTTCATCGTTAGGCAATGCCTCCCGGAGTGCAAATTTGTCAGACGCCTCAGCACAACCCCCACCACCATCACATCTTCAGCAATCCCCCCCGACTGCCACCACCAATCATCATAATCATTATCAATCCAGTAATAGTCAGCAAACAATCATCAACTCTCAAGTAAGACATTCGGAAACGTTAGTCCATCCAAATCATTTATCTCACCACACGTCGCCGGTCGTTGCGGAAATTTCTCAACCGCTCCAGTTTAGCAACGCCATCAACGGTACGCATCAACAATCAGCAGCCAAGTCAATCGTCGTCATGACAAACAACCAGAATCATGCTAGTAGTAGTAGTGTTTCGTCAGTCTATTCTCAGTCACCCCTCATCCTGACGTCGCGGATCGTATCCGCGAATTCCGCAAGTCTTTCTTCATTGTCACAAAACAGTATACACCCCAATCCCCCGCACCAGATTTCGACGACCACAGTACTCGCGGAAAGTAATTCGTACGGGATTTCCCAGCAGCAGCAGCAACAACAACAACATTCAATACATCTGATTGCATCCCCAGTGGGCGGAACAACGGGGAAAGTGGTTATTTATCCCAGCTACCCGCCCACTAGTCGTCAGATTTCATTACAGACCCACTCTATGACGCCGTATACGTCGCAGTTAAGTGTTTCAGGCCCCCATCCCGAAGCTCACCCGTCCCAGGTGGTTGAGCAGCCAATGGACTTGGGTTGTCGCTCTATGAATCGAAATCAGTCAGAAGTAAGCCCGTTGATGAAGCAGCAGCAGCAACAACAACAACAGCACCTTCAGCAGCAACATCAACAGCAACACCTTCAGCAGCAACATCAACAGCAACAACAACACCACCTTCAGCAGCAGCAACAACAGCACCATCAGCAACAGCAACATCTTAGTACAAGCCATCATGGGACCGTAGTGGACTACCGCACACGGCCATCGTCATCTCCTCCTCCACTTCCAACGTCCTACCGTATACCTCCCCACAACTCGGAACCCGTCCAAAGCAGCAACAACCGCGCGACACACTTGCAGAAACCCAATCAACCCGAGGCTCAGTCTGTTCAGTATATTACCAGTTCGTATAGACGTCACGTGTCTCCCATGAGGGTGAGATCTCTTTGATCAGTTGTTAGTTTAAAAGCATGTAAAAGCTACTGCGGCGTGAACCGAGATTGTCCCTCAAGGATCCCACGTCCATCCACTTGGTAACGTGGGGAGGAAGCCTTTAGCTCAAAGGCCATGCTCGGTTCGCAGCACAGTGGATTTTGTTTACCTTGCTAAGGGTGTGCTCGAAGGAGCTCATGCCACTCTAAATGAGTCAACTTGGATACGTGTTGAAAAACCTTTGAAGATTTTTTACACTGGGTTTGATGACTGATTTTCATGGACTTTTGCTTCCAGCCCGTTCCTCCAAATCAGTACCAGGCCTCGAAGATGGAGAGCGAAGGACTGAACCTGGTGATGGACAGAGCCAAGTCCCCGGTAGAATACAAGCCATATCCGACAGTCGTGTCCCAATCACAGCACGTGACGACACTACTCTCGACAACAACCGCTGATGCAAATTTTGCCAAAATAGCACCACTACTTAATCCTCAGATCAGTATGAACCTCAGCTCGCATGCTCCGAATAGTTGCTCAGCAAAGTCCGAGCTCCTTATGACTGCCTCCAATCCTATCAAACTGGAGCATCATCATGATATGCAAGACGGTCGTCAACAGCACATCGTTCATTCAGTCATGAGTGGGAGTGCGGGAATGCGGGACTTGGATATGCTGAGAGTGGAGCGGGACAGCAGCAGCAGCAGTCCTTTGCGTCTCACGTCACAGGGGAATCCTGATGGAGCCAGATATGAGATGGTGACGAAACATACCGAGGAGTTGAATCAGGTGGCAGCTGGCGGCTCTTACCCTGGAAAGTACAACTACCAGCCTGTGATGCAGGTACGGAAATAAACGAGTTATCACACGTAAAAGCGACGTAAAACAAAAGTTTAGGATTTCCCAGCACATCGTGTAACAACGACCTGTTGAATGGCATACGAGATAATTTTTTGGATAATCTTGTTCTTCTCAGCAGGCTTCCAAAGAGGACCCGTCAAAGGGGAAGAAAACAATGCAGGAAATGTGGAATGCGAGCGGAGTTCCTCTGAAGCACGATTCCGTGGCTCCAAGTGCACACGCAGAGCCACTATCCTCATCCCCACAGAGCTTGGACCAAAGTGTTGGGAGGAGCACGGTTCATCCCGATCAACCCCAGCAAGCCTTGGATCTCCGGGAATGGAAAGGTCAACGTGTGCTGGCTAAGCGAGGGAACGTGTACATGCCAGGTGTAATTGTATCTATTAACGGGCCATCCAATTTGTCCGTTCTGTTCGACCAAGACCAGCGCTCGCTGCCGTATAATGATGTCATGTCATATTGTGACATTGTCGCCGATGCCAGTCCAGCTCCTTCCCAGGTAACTTCATATGCCCATTCTGAAATTCGAGAAGGGTTACGAAACTTGATACAATTTTGATTTGTATACAATTTTGAAATAATTACAGGTCCAAGTTGGCTGCAAAGTGTGTGCGCGAACGAGTACGGAAAATTCTCTCTTTGTAGAGGGAGTCGTCACGAGAATATGCGGGTGGCCACCCCAGTACGTTGTGACTGTTCCATCGGAAAGAACTGATTATTCTGTTTCTAGGCCGAACTTGAGGCTGTTATTACCCCCTTGGTGGGATGAACTGAAGGCCATTGAATCAATTTATACTATGCCGCAACAACAACAAGTTTCAGCACCACCGCCGCTTCCCGCACACGAGAATCTACTACCAGTTGTCAACCCTCCCCTGGGAAGCCCGGACAGTTATACTCCACCAGTAATAGTGAACGGTCCAACGCCAGTGCCGGCGGCGGCCGCGGTCCCAGTCGTCCCCCAACCTCCACCCAGTGATGAGCGGAAGCGGATCGAATATGACTTTTGCGAAAGTGACGATGATTTACGAAGGGAAGATATTAATTTCAATGAAGCTGGGATGACGATTGGCGGTCGGTGCGCTTCGCTGACTCCGGGCACTCAAATTGGAAGCAGTAAGTGCAGCAGTGTTCAAAGCCACATGAGTTCGGGCAGCTTAATCGGGGAGAGGGGCACGCCGAGGAGTCAAGCAGCCACGCCGAGATCTCAGACTGGAACTCCTCACAAGTACAAGAAGGGCGACGTCGTTTCCACTCCGACGGGGGTCCGGAAAAAGTTCAATGGGAAACAGTGGCGGCGCCTTTGCTCGAAGGAGGAGTGCACCAAGGAATCTCAGCGGAGGGGTTACTGTTCCCGTCATCTGGGAATGAAAGGGACGAGGGGCCAGTCATCGCATCAGCAAGGGTCTTCTTCTGCACTCAAGTATGTGTATCATATACAAGATGTTCCTCCGCTTTTATGCTGATTCTGCATGTTGTATTTATGATCCCATAATTGCTAAATCAATGGTCATAAATATTAATGAAGGAATTCATTGAAACATTTTAGCCGATCCAAATCTAAAGAGAGTGAGGCGGATGAGGCAAGTTCGAGGGATTCTGGCACTTCTCCGAGTAGCCTGAGGGAGGGATGCCGAGTTGCAGGCAGATTCGACGCAGATGAAACGGAGGCGGCCACCATGCTCGTGTCCTTGTCTCGTTCCACATCACCCTCATTTTCCCCACCATCCTCTCAAAAATCCGGTTGTGGCTCCCCGCGAATCCTCCAGTCCCCACTGACGGTGGGCTCGAGGCATAACCTGTTCATGCCCATATCCGGCATACCTGGAACCTCCCCCATTCCAAATACATCATCCCCGGCATGGCTTCACAAGAACGGGGACTCTGGCCCGAGTCATAGTACCCCCACCTCGGGCACCAGCAATAGCAGTGACAGCTTCCCTCGCGTGAGTCGTCACGCCCAACAGTCTGTCATCAGACCGGAAATCCGTCGACCTCGTATCACGACGGGTAACACGAGTGTCATTCAGATGAGCTCCCTTGTATCTGGCAGCCCGGCGACGAGCACGGCCAGTTTGGTTGTGACGAGTAGACCAAATGTGAATGGGGTGGTGGAGGAGGGAGCCAATGGGTCCACCTCAGCAGCTCAACGCCAAATTGGAATCGTTATCGCCAATGCTCCGAGAGTCACTCTGGGGGAGGCTCTGAGCAAGACGAGCTCAGCCACTTCCGTCATCCGAGAGGCAAAGATTGAGGACAGCAGGAAAACAACAATCCCAGTGACGGGCCCGGCGGTGAACTTGATGAAAGGGGCGATGACGCTGACGCCGGTGGTTGTCCAGGCGGGGAAACAAATGGGACCGCGGTTCCAAAACATTTCCGTCATACCTTTCACAACGACGCTCCAGTCGGGTGGGGTGAGCTCGTCCGCCACCCACGTCGTCCTCGCACACCCCATCACCACAACCTCCGTTGTCAATCTCAGTCAACAAGGGCAGCGTCAGATCGTTCAGACCAGTTGTGTCAGCGGAGTTACGAGTGAGGGCTCGTCCGTTACTCTGCCCACAATGGTCATGGCTGGTGGCACACCCATCACCTTCAAGAAGACCATTGTACCCGTCTCATCGGATACGATAGGTGGTGTAAAGACCAGCTTGACTTTCACGAGACCCGTCGTGAGCACGCCGGTGTCAATCCAACAGGGGAAAGTGGTTGGTGCAACCTCTGCGGAGACCCCCACAGTTATCTCAGGTGGAAGCCGTCTAACTGTCACCACAAGGCCCTCCTCTCCCCCGCAACTCATAATTCCGGAGAATGCCGGCATTTCTGGAGAGCCCAGTATGGTTCTAGTTCGACCCAAAGCTGATTCCTTACCCGCAAATATTATTCACTTGGTGGAGGCCTCCAGTGCTCCGACCTCCTCCGCCGCTGCCGCTACGACGACCACAACCGTCACTACGAGCAGCCTCACTGGCTCCATTGTCCAGGGGAAGCCGCACTTTTCCGTGGATGCGGCGACGGGGCAGGCGATTCCTTTGCCCACACAACTGTTGCCCGTCGTCCCGCCACCAGGGCCACCGCCGCCCGGGGAAAATGGGAACGGGGCGGGAGAGCAAGAGCCGGAGACTCCCAAAGTCTACCCGTGGCATGAATTACTCCCGTTTCTCACCCCGACACCCTCACCCCCTCAAAATGCACTTCCGTCAGGGGTGAATGGAACGCCGGAGTCCCCGTCTGTGAAGGAAGGAAATCAAGGGATTAGCCAGTCAGGGAGTCAAAGTCAGAATGGTCCTGGTCCGGCTCCAGATGGTGACATTGCGGGCCTACCGGACATTTCGGAAGAGGATGACGATGTTTTTGAAGGCGTGTCTGAAAGTGTTTCAAGTTTCAATGGGGCCAAGCGGCGGGCTCAGTCCCTGCCAGCACCCAAGGATGACAAAATGGACGGGCCAGAGAGGATCCGACGGCCTATGAATGCCTTCATGATATTTAGCAAGAGGCATCGAGCCCTCGTTCACCAGAGACATCCCAATCAGGATAATAGGACCGTCTCGAAGATTCTGGGGGAATGGTGGTACCAGCTGGGGACGGACGAGAAGCAAAAGTACCACGAGCTCGCCTCGGAAGTGAAGGAAGCACATTTCAAGGCAAATCCAGGTTGGAAGTGGTGCAGTAGGGATAGGAGGAAATCCTCAAGTGGAACAATGTGTGGTAGCTTGTCCTCTGAGACGGGGAAACGGCGTCAGTCCAGCTCCAATGAGGATGGGCCGTGTGCAACTGGCTCAGCTCCGGGGGAGAATCAAAGCACTGCTCAGGAAAGTGGAACGAGCTTTTCGGAAAAACCGAAAATGAGTGGAGACTTTTCCGACGACGAGGATAGGATGGTGAGCTTGAGTCGTCGTTGTTGCGGCTCTTAATTTAATGGAGTGTATCTCCTTGCTGTCTGTAAAGGGAATGCTGGATGCAATGATGAAATTGCATTTTCTTGTTTGTAGGTGATTTGTGATGACATTGATCTCCAGTGCAAGGAGAAGGTATCAGACTGTGAATCCGACGCTGAAGGAGGGGAAAGCAAGCGCAGCCAAGGACCTCCGAACCCACCGGGCACCCCGGTGTCAAAACCAGTGGAAGTCTCGTCGGCTCCAACCACCGTAGCGACGTTTACATCCAGTTCCGGCTCCGGTTGCACTGTACTCACGAATCCCACTCCAATTTCGATAATAGCTCCTACGAAAACTATCAATAAGCCCAAGCCGATCCGGTTGCCCTCGGATCCGGGTTCAGGCCATATTATCACTGCCATCTCACCATCAGTCCCCAAGCTTGTTTTCCAACCTACGGGGAGTGCGTTCCGCTCAATGCCATCTCCAAAAGATCCAAAAAAGGTAAACAGTTTACAATGTTTACGGTGTATACCTAAAAATGTATACATGCATTAAATTACAACTAACTTCCTGACCTCAAGCTTAAATTTCAAGTTCTGTATAAACATAATATTGCATTTGTTTCAGGGTGAAATAATGGAGGGGTCAAACTTATCCGAGGGTGATAATGGAACAATACTGAAATCGCAGCAGTTTCTCGCTGCGTTTGCTCAAGTTTCATCTGCCGGTGCTATTCCTACGCAGACGCTACTGGTTCGGCCATCATTTGCCATCCCGATACAGAGTAATAATAAACTTACCACCTTCTTAACAGTACTTAAGTCCGTGGACTCATCGCAGACTCAGCCTCGGCCCGCAGTAAATACAGGTTAGTTGTTGCGAGATGCAGCGTATGCTTGGAATAGTCAGTATATCCATGAATTTATCTGTTGTGTGATATTCGTTGTCCTGACCCGATTGGTTTTGATTTTAAGGTGTGAATGAAGACGCTGACACCAAGCTGAAAGTTAAAGCAACAGTCGTTAGCATTCCAGTTGCTATGGCAGCTAGTGAAGAGGGTGGCACAAAGGAAGATTCTAGCATGAAGGTACTGCTTTTTTGTAAACTTACTTCATTGATATAAATTTTTTTTGGCATTGTAATGTTTAATTTAATTTTAAATCAGAATTTTTAGATAGATCCTATAATAATGTCAATGAATTCTGTGTGGTGCAGGTGGATCCAGTGAGCCCCACGGAAAACTCAGAGGAGAAAACTGTAGGGGTGGATGGGAAGGAGTCGCGACCTTTCGTTCTCGCCCCTACGCCGGCCCAGTTGGGCAAAGCTCCGCTTCAGAGGAGACAATCCCAAGGGAACTGTCTCCCCATTTCTTTCCAAACTGCAAATAATGGTCAGAATCATTCTGTTCCACCGGGTAAAGCAGAGGAATCGAATGAGGACACGGCTGAGCCGGAAGACGAACCAGAGGGTGAAACGTGTGAGATGGACACGACTGAGACGTTGGAGAATGCTGAGGGACCTGAGAAACAAGCAAATCAGCGACAGCCTGAGGGTGGTGAAACTACCGTGCCTTCGGAGGAGCCAAAAACACCAAGTGCAGAACAACAGGCGGACGGGAAGGATCCTGTTGGAAGTGGACCAGCCATGCAACAGAAAAGCTTTTTTAAGAAGAATATCGAGGATGGGATGGACAAGTAAGCAGTGGTGCTCTAATCGGTCACGGTTCTCTGATCTTTATTAGAGTATAATCATAGTTGTAAAATTTTACGACCTTCATCTTGAGTAAAATTATGATTTGTCCAAAAATTACAGGCACGTGAATGTTTCTAATTATGAGTGATTTGAACCTTTGCAGAGTTTTGGAGCAAGTCAATTTTGTTGAGAAGTTTTCCAGCTTGCCCCAGTTCAAGCCAAATGAATGCCAGTCACCGAGTGTCATGCCACTCCCCTCAAGTCCGAGAAATTTGCTGCAGAGTTTTAAAAAGAAAAGAATGCCGTCCAGTGAGTCTTTGATAAGATTCTTCCTCCATGTATCGAGTGCGTTGCTAAGGTCATGTTACTAATCTGATGCTTGGAACCACAGGTGCAGAAGACGATGTGGAATATGATTACGCGGCTTCCATGTCGGCGCCAGTAAAACTCACAGGAAATACATTCTTTGGCCCAGATTTTAATCTCGAAGCTTTTAAAAGTGAGTTTGCATGCTCTCATATGAGCCCGTACAAATGTATTTTATGCCCTTACCTCATGTATTCATGTTATGTTGTAGATGATAATCCAGCTGCAGCAGCGTCCGCATCCACTCCTGGCGTGGGGAAGTCCACCGACGAGATGGTATCCATTCCACAGTCTCCTGCCGCAGTGGCCACGCCAGCAGATCAGCGGAGCTCGTCAGGAGCGTCAACCGCATCCACTCCTAGCGTTCCCTCCATGAGCTCTTTCTCAGGACTCGGGCTGCGCTCGCCGCGGACACCCAAAACCCCTGGGCTAAACCGGAATGCTGAGAGTGTGACGGAAAAGGGCCACCGAAAAATACTCGAACAGCGGCGACAATTAGTTTTGCAACTTTTCGAGGAGCAAGGAATGTTTCCGACTACTCAGGCTACTTCTGCGTTTCAGGTACATGTTTGCATTTTTCATGTACAGTGCGTTCAGTAGATGTCTAACTCTCGTTCTGCTAAAACTTTGGTAATCTTATATATTTGATTTTCCACAGAACCAACACTCCGACGTCTTTCCTAACAAGTCATGCCTCCAGCTGAAGATTCGAGAAGTTCGTCAGAAGCTCATGTCTCAACCGCAAGGTGGTAGCGGAGGTGGGCAGTCTGGACCAGCGACACCAAGTCCTCTCACTCCGTCCTCGTCGGATTTCTCATTCAATCTTCCTCTGACCCCCGCCACACCCTCCGAGCATGCGCATTCATCTTCTCAATCCCAGCAACAGCAGCAGCAGCAACAAAAATCTTAAGCTTAATACCTTTGTTGGAAAAACTATCAATTCTATAATTTTCCTCACCGGATCTTTCTAGCACTTGCCAGTATATGTTAATATTTTTTCTCTTCGGAAGAGAGATCTCCATATGTGCATTATGGAGAGGTGAGGTACGATTGTTGAAAACGTATACTCTGTAATTCGACAGAACTTACGTGGTACGAGTCCTTTTAGATTGTGTATTTACTATGTCGAAAGAGGTTCGTGCTCATTACTCGCTTCGTTTAGGCTGTTCAGAACTTTGGCTTGGGTAGAGCCTAATAATGTTGTTGCTCGAGCATAATAATATAGGTAACGTTACCTATGTGTACACGTATACAATTGGTACAGTGTACCAAGATTTCTGTGTGTCTAGCGGTTCACTGTGGTCGTTTCGTAGTGCTAGACTATTTTTTGATTGGGGCATGACTGTATGCCGAACGTCCTTGTCAGAGAGAGAGAGAGAGACGGGTAGAAGAATGGAAAGAGAACGATAGACGAATAGAAAGTGGACGCCATGGCTTGGATTTGGGTACAGGTGCAATTTTTGAGGGTACTTATAATGTTGTTGGTTTTGTTTGTAAGGGCTTTGTATTTCGTAAGATGGTTGGGGAAAGGTCATGTATTATCTATTTGACAGCAAGGTATTACCGTAGATGCTTTAATTTTTAGTATGTTTTAAGCGGGAAATCTTCTCGAGGCGTTCTTTTAGTACGGGATGAGCACGGCTGGAAATTTTAAAAGTATGAGATTTGTTGTGTCAAGTTGTTGTTCAGTGAAATTCCAGTCAGTGTTTTCACTCGACTTTTAGGTACGCCCTTTGTATACCGTATAGAATTATTATTACTATTATTGTCGTCACCACTATAATTGAGTATCTTTTCTGCTGTGAACCCTTGCCATCAGTTTTAATCGCACGGTTTCGGGTATCTCTCTACCATTTGTCATCCTATACATGTACATGGTACGAGTGAGTTAGGGAGGGTTATTATTGGGACTCTTGAGATTTTCTTTTCGTCCGTGTATGTACTAGACAGACGATTTCGGGTTAAAGAAATTTGAATGGATGAGAATGAATGGACTAAGATTTCATGTGGGAATCACTGAAAAAAAACTTAAGCTATGCCTTGGCTTACATTATATACAAGTACAAATTGAGCTATATATGCCCACTAAGAGCAAGTATAAAAGCATACTTATTAAATTTTTCTCTTATTTCACCTCGTTTGTGTGGAATTTTTCAGTTGAGCGAGCGAGTGTATGTTTTTGCGTCCGAGTGAATGAGAGAGAGGGAAAGAAAGAGAGCGAGCGAGACAATTTAGGGTTTGAGGCTCGTGCTCTACAACCAATTCGCTTCTCAAAAATGTATCTGTTAATTAGAAACTTGATAGGTTAGTGTTACGGTTGTACCAGGTTTTCGCGAATAAAAGCGATACAAAGTTAAAGACCTCAACTTTTGCCCCGCATTCTTTATTTTTTCATCACCATCGTGACATTTACCAAAGAGGTAATTCGCTTCCGACTCCCTGCCCGTTGGGCACCGGATACAGCTAAGACTGCTATCTGACTTCCACCTTCGTCGAGCAAAGCAGGTCAAATTAGCATTTTCAGCTTCCTCGGGGATCGTGGGACCGTTCCCTAGCACGGCCTTGTACAACGCCTAAGACTGCTGAAAAACATTCAGTTCCCACATGGCATGTTTACTATTCCGTATATATACGCGCGAAAAAGGAAACCTCGTGCAGGCCGAAGACTATACTTGAGCGTTTTGGCCTTGGAAGAGGCTAAATGCCGGTTTAATCAGCCGTTGACATCTAAGGGCAGTTAAAATGGGTTGGATAAATTACCCAGTATGGATGACAAGAGGTTGGCTAAACGGTAATAAATACTTTGCTAGATGGGAATTATGATGGGTAGGAATAAGTGGAACTTATGAGACTCTCTGTGGATCTCTTGCTCAACAGCCCCTTGGTCAACTCCGTAGTTTCCGTCACTCATGACCTTTGATTGGTTTGATTGGTACGATTGATTGTTTCAGGTTACTCTTTAAGATACGACACAGTGACTCGTAGGTGCAGCGAGGAGGAAAAAAATTAAATCCATAAAGACCTGAAATCATTGTCAGTACGGAATGAAATGATCCCAATAATAAATGTTGAAATCGTAAATTGAAGGCATGAGCCTCCTCAGTGTTAGTCAGTGTATATGTATAAATATATATACATGCATTCTTGAATACATGCGTGCGTATTGTGAGCGTAAGTGAAGGAGATTCCGTCTGTGTGGTTGTGCCCTTGTGTGGACGTGCCCACTGTCCTACTTCTCGATCCACTTTCGCTTTCTTACTCCAAGCGGCCAGTCACCCAACAAGTCGTGTGCTTATACATATTTAGGATGATTCCTCCTGCTACTCCTGTGTTTGCAGTAGACTTCCACTACCAGCACTATCTCATAATGAGGGTACCCTGCATGCCAAGTTAAGCATGCCCACCATGGCAGTCGAATCCATAAGAAGACCAAGTGGGAGCGTGTATATGCTGAGCAGGTAAGCATCATCGTCGACAATGACGATGGTGAAGTCGTCGTTGTCGTCGACTTCACTTCAAACATTCTCCTCAACCCTTTGAGTCCCATGCCATGTGTAACAACAAGAGCGGTGGTAACCCATACAACAATGCGCTAAGTGCGTCGCTGTCCTATGGTACATATGCCACCTCCACCAGGCAAATATAAACATGATCAAGACTCACACTCGCGCGCTCTACTATGTCAATTCATATAAATGCTCAAGAATTGTTTTTTTCACCTCCGTGAGACTTTTTCCTAATCTTCCCACGAGAAGCTCCCATAGCTTAAAATCTTGATCTGTTCAACACACACATTGTCTACTGACTCGTGAAGCTGGTGAGAAGGCATGGTTCGGCTCCAACGAATGCTCTCTGTACACTCTGTATACAAATATAGGGGAGTTTGCAGGGCAAAAATGATACACATTCCTTCATTACCGGCCCCTGTCCCGTGCATACCGCGCGCTCTCTGTGCAGTCTGAAAGCCTTTGCTGATTGCCACTTGTGAGCCCTTTGCTTTCAGTTAGCTCAGGGAGTGAAGGAAGGAGCACTAATACGCTACTATATAGTAAGAGCCGCCCGTGCAGGGAGTACTACATGAATGTGGTCCCAGTCAATTGTTACCATAGCTACCTCACACACCTTCATCAATTTTGTTCCACATCTCTCCTGCCAACCACGCCAGACACCTCTTCCCAGGTTCCTCCTGAAAATCTTGACGCAGTGCACTGTCAAGTGATGAGCTGTACTGTTGTGTGCATTTGTGTCATGTTTGCGAGCACTGAGGAAGGGACTGACTACGCGTGACAGGCTCAAATAATTTTTTTTAACATTGAGTCTCAAGCGGGAATTCAGTGTTGGCTTCAAGAGTTGGCAAGTTAAAATTTATTGTGTCCGGCTCATACTAATTACCCTCTTGCCAAATATATTGTTTCTCACCCACGTCATGTACCAACGATAATCTTCCTTTGTTTACTCACACAACGGCGCTTTCATGTTCGGAGTAAGTGATAGAGAGTGAGTTTTAAAACGGCGATAATGAGGGACTGAAAAATACCTGTGTGTCTTTCGCTATTGGCAACTGTGAAACAGTGGATAATTTCCTGCAAATTAAACCTCTGTGCACCCACGTGTAATTACCTCTGTTCAGTTCGCAGGCTCTAAATTGGTGAGTGACAAATGAGTTTTTGCTCCTCTACCGACTAAGCTCCCTTTAATTGTACAGTTTCGACAGGCTTGAATTTAAAATTATTTTTGATGTAATGATTATATTTGAGCAAAACACAATTTACCTTTGCCCCACTCCCTCCTTGTTGGTCGACAAGGAACTTATTCTTATAAATAATAGACGCTTTTAAGTTTCCTCAGTTTTACTCATTCGTTTTCGTATGCACTGACTATCACTTAGCATCAATTTATGGTCATAGTCTTCAGCTGTAATACAACCCAGTCCTCCAAGATATACACGAGATAATGCAATTAGTAATATGATTGGAGCCACCCTTGAAATCCTTATTCTCTCCTGCATGTAAAATTGTCCGACTCGCCCCTAGTCAGGCATAAACAACGATTGTGGTGGGTTTCACGGTGAAGCGAAGGAAATCGGCCGCCGACTCCAATTTCCAAAGACAAAAAATACAGTTGTTAAATTCCGTCTAATGGAGTGGCTCAATTCGACAGTATCTCCACCGTTATCATTAAGCTGAGTCTTATTAATTAGATTGTAATGGTCAAATCGTGGGGTTCGATTCGATTGCCCAAGTTCAAGTTGGGCCGAAAGCTTCATAAGTATAAAAATAATTTAGTGGTCCCACGCTGAACTCATACATCCGAGAGCGCGTGCAGGCCCAAGGATATAATTTGAGATTGTGATGGGGAGAAACTTTGAAAGGGACGAGAGGACGATGACGATGATGACGACTGGGACGTCGACGTCCGCCGCCTGACTCATGATTATGAATTATTTTGCAATTAGCAAAGAATTATTTCACTCTAGTGTTGTCTTACGAACCCTGCGATTTGCATACCAATGCTCATCACCACCAGCATCATTACAGAAACTCATGTGGAATAACATTAAGAGGCTACTGAATTGTCCTGTGAGATTCATACACGTATATGACAGCAAGTGGTGGTGGTGGGCACTTGTTACTGTGACAGTGTACTCTCTCAGGCAGACACTCTAGCTGTGTGTGAGGAATGAGGGGGCTTGTCAGAATGCCGGTGAGTAATTCAATTATGGTGGAATTGTAATCACTATTACCTCATATTGGCTGTTAACAACTAATGCAGCCATGTGTGTACTTGTGTGTGTGCCTATGTGATTCTCTGTGTGTGTGTTTAAATGAATAGACAACAAGAAATGCAATAATGTTCGTTACGGCAGTGAGGTGACTTCTTACGCACCTACTCCGACTGCTCTCATATGCTCATCCCATTCGTAATAGCATTGCTAAGGGGGCAAAGTCGGGGTGCGGACGAACTGGTCGCCGGTGAGTGTGAGACGAAAGAATCGTGTGAAATAATACTTATTATTCATATCCCGGCGTTAAAAATTGGGTTAATTGATCTTCCTCACATCTACCAAGTGCTACATATCCCACACTTTATTAAGGTGTACAGAATGTGTGAAGGTAATGAGATGATAGATCCCACATGCATATAATAATTCTCTTTCCTTGTTACAGATCAAAGATTTCCCGACACTAATAAGGATCATGGACGCGTAAATATAGTATAGAGCGAAGCAAAGGGTGGTCAGAGGACCTCGAGGGAGAGGTAGAGAGAGAGAGATAGAAGTTGGCTCCATAAATTCATTCGTGAACGAGAGTGAAATCGAATACATCCTCGAAGAATACAATCAATCAAAGGAGTGCATTTCAACATGGGAATGGCCGGGCGACCCCACCCTTTGACGTCCACTATTACATCTCGTGTCAAAACTCACACACGGTATAATTATTCACTTTTTAAATTACTTCCCGCCATCACCTTAGCAGTGCTCTCGGCAGCTGGCTATGTTGCCGCCGCCGGAGAATCCCGCGTCGTCTGTTATTACACCAACTGGTCAGCCTACCGGCAGGGTCCAGCCAAGTTCCTCCCCGACAACATCAACCCTTACCTTTGCACCCATCTAATCTACGCATTTGGGGGGCTCACTTCGGAGCAGGGGATCAAACCCTTTGACAAGTATCAAGACATTGACAAGGGGGGCTACACCAAGTTCAATGGGCTCAAAACGTACAATAAGGCGCTGAAAACTTTGATTGCGATCGGTGGCTGGAATGAGGGCTCCCGCCGCTTCAGTGCTCTCGTCGCAGATCCCGAGGCGAGGAAGAATTTCATCAAACACTCCATCCGTTTCCTCCGGCAGCATAATTTTGATGGGCTGGACCTGGATTGGGAATATCCTGCTGCAAGGGAAGGTGGAGAAGACCAAGACAAGGAAAATTATGCCGAGTTTATCAAGGTAAGCCAGTTTCTCGGCACTCTTCTTCTATGCTAATTTGTCAGGATTCCAAATTCAGAAGCAGCGTGTACTACGGCCATTCATTGGAATGAGCATGTGTATACGTGTGGATGTGTGCGTGTGTGTGTCTGGCCTGCAGAGTGAGGTTGTACTCATCCCTCGTGTGTACTTGCACAGCGTGATCGGTTAAGTACCATCTACAAGACCTATAAAATTAACAGGCTCGGAATCCTCAACTTGTTTTTTCACTCTTTCCCAAATATGTACAACTTTTACCCCAAACGGTGATTCAGTCTCCAGTATGGCGTGCACGCGGCTGTTTGCCATGCAACTTTATAATAATAATAATAATAATAATATAATCACTGTTGTCGTTTTTTTCTCACTTGGCTTTGACTCAGAGAGTTACCTGAGGAGCCAGTTGGTCAGGTCACTCCCATATGTATATATAAGCTTATGGTAGTGGCGGAGCGTGGGTCCTGAGCTGTCAGAAGTGTGTAGTTTTTAATTGGAAATTTGACATTGAGGAGGCTGCAGGGAAGCGAGAAAAGAAAGTGTGGGTTTTAAGGTAAAATTAGCTTGGAGGTTAAACGTAGCAAACATGAAGATGCACTGGGAGTAATGCGGATGTGAAAATTTAGGTACTCTTTCGTCTATATGGCATGTATCACTTTGTTGTACGCATTGAAAGGTACACCCCTGCAGGTTAATCTCTACTATTCATTGTACACCTTGTCCTTCATTGTCCAGGAAAAGCAGCAGCATAAGTGGAGAAACTCGTCTTTGAATATGAGGATTGATAGGGCGACGATGCTGAGAGGGTGCACGTAGACGGACGGACGGACCATAAGTCCCCAAGTGCATCACTGCGAAAAGTCTCTGGACTGACATTGATTTGAAGGGAAGTGTATTGTTGCACGGTATCAGAACCTTGGCCTCCTTCCCTTCCTGTGTATGTGTGTGTGTGTATGTACGTCTGTGCACCGATGAGTGCCACTGGCAAAGTGTTATAGAAACTCACTTTTGAGATTTACTTCCCTTTTACGAGCAAATGTCCCATTATATGCGTACCCGAATGCTGCGGCTATATTACACACACTGCATACAATACTTCCTGCACAGAGACATACTACGCGTTACTACATGTACTAAGCATCCAGTGGTTTTTGTTTACTGTTCGTTGCAGCAGAAAAGTGTCCCCTAAAAATCTATAAGTTGCAACTTCATACAGCTGAACGAAGGAGATAGAAAGGGAGCCATGAATGAATAAAAAATGGGTGATTTCCATCATATCACGTGGACAGATTTTCAATTCACATGTAATAGGGGAAAGGGTCCTTGTTCGTTCTGAAACACGTTGGCCGGTTGGTACTATCCTATTACAACTGAGAGAGTACGCCGAGACCATAGGGTTAACAATTGACCGATTGAGCCATGTTTAATTACATAAGATTTTAGTTGCTAAACTTGTTTGAGCATATATGTTGCCCACATTTCCATCTTGATCTCTGTAGTAGTATGACTCGTGCAGAGGGTAGAAACAATGTTCGTCACGATTGCAAATTGCTAGACCAAGAGATGCATATGCACAAGAAGGACAGATGTTTGACAGGCCGTTGTTTACAATGTAGTAGTAATAGTAAGTACCTGAAAATCCTTACGTATCCGCCTTAGCCATATTATCCCATAGCACAACATACAGTGGTCGGAGAGTTGTAATAGTAACAAAAAAATTGAGTTTTCTTTCATAATATAATTCGAGTACAGGTAAAACCTTGTTTGTTTCCATTATTAGCCATCCATCGGAAGTGATTATCTCCGCGTAGAGCATATGTTTGCATTCCAAATGGTGGCTAACGACACACTCGCACATGTATACGTTGGACTTTCTCATCGGGAGCGAGATTACCAATGCGCCGGCCGTGGTTGACAACGCGAAGTATATACAGGCTTACTATGCTGGCTCTTGACTTGTCCGTCCATCTCCTTCAGTGGAGTAACTCGAGGAAGAGTGCGGCCGGCCATTGGGCCTGATGCAAGTTTCATCGTAATTCAATTCTTCAAATCAGCCACAGATATCACTCACAGATGATGGTCGGGGGGATAACAATGGCCCGTGTCCATTTTTTCCTCATTCCATTATCGTCATAAATTATAATGGTTAAATGAAAGTAAAAATATGCTCGTGGAGTATGTACATATACAAATATGAGGTTGAGCCTTTTGAAAATTATTCCCCCGTCAATAGTAATCATCGGAAAGTGTTTGGAAGGAGATGAGAAATTATGATAAATTGGTCCTCTCCGCCGTTGCTTTCTTTAGGTAATTGCTCTCCGAGTTTATAGCACTCTGAGAGAGGCAATCCTATTTCCGTCCTCGTACTCGCAGCCCATGCGTTTGCGGGACGTTGTTAGGGTGCGTACATGTGTAGTGTGTGTTTGTGTGTGTGTGAGGGCTTGAAAAATGACAAAAGTTTTCCCTTTCTTCCCAACGTCGCGTCATCGTGGTGAAGTCGTACAGCTGAAGTGGCATACCCTCTAAGCTGATTTGACCATAAGACTGATTGATAAATCCAAGAGTTGCGCATTGCTCTATAATCTGTTCATCACATTCCAGGAACTGCGTGAAGCCTTCGACGACGAGAGCCGAGCCACAGGTAGGACTCGACTTCTGCTGACCATCGCCGTCCCTGCCGGAATTGAGACCATTGACAAGGGCTTTGATATCCCATCCATTAATAGGTGAGAAGTGAACTGTGTGAGTTGGTTTTACTTAGTGGAGTAGAGGATATTACATGTAGATTTGTATAAGGTCCTTTCGCAAGGCGAAAAAGGTGATATCCGTCGTCGCAAAGGAGACTCAAGCCCCACTGACTGTTACCATACATCCATTCCACATCTCCCTACTACCAAAACTCAAGGGCCACGCCCTATGATTTAATAATCTGTTAACACTTGTCTACATTTCGCTACATTAATGCGTCCATTGTGGACCTATAAACTCTGAGAGTCCCTAATGTAACATGATTTGCACCTTGTCCAATGCTTAGGCACTGTTGAAATCTTTGTCCTACAGCTAAGTCATTTCCCCCTCCGCTCTTTCCTGTCACGTCACATGTTTGTACAACAAAGAGACTCGGCTCAGAGCAGTCCCGACAACATTAATAGTAAACGGCTACTATGAGTATCTCATTACTGTTGGTTGAGTTTAGTTAGGTTAGAGTCGGCTGATACCTTGTATTATGATTCACCATATAGAAGCTTTTACGAGTTTCAATGACCGAGTCCCTATGATCAGAGGTACATACTCCCATTCCTCTGGCATGCATCATAGCCGTTGACACTAATAATTTTCAAATTTCCGCTAGTGTACAGAGGTACTACTCAAACAAACCTCCATTCTCAGTCACATGTATCTGCGCACACACTCAACATGTAATTGCACTATCAGACCAGGAACTGTGGCGAGAGCAAGAAAAGCGTCAAAAAATTGCAAATGACCAACCCCAGCGCCGACTCCACATCAATGCAACATCGTCGTGTAGTCACGATGCTTTTTTAAACCGTCTATTAATAATTCAAAATTCATTAGCTCGGCCGATGACGTTACTACGTGTGCTGATTGGAAATGGACATAGCTATGACGAGACGGAGGGGTTAAGTCCCATGTGTGTGTGTGTGTGTGTGTGTAACACCAAGAATCATTTGAGCAGAGTGGGAGCCTCGGCGCAATTCATTTGGCATGCAACCGGGGCGCCAAATCCCACTCTCCCACAGGCTTGGTACAATTACAGTAATTCTGACAGTTCATGATATCCGTATCACTATTATACACTTCTGTGCTCATGTACGGAGCAGACTTTCTAACAAATCATGAGGATTTTTTGAAAAGGAAATCAAATGAGAGAACCTCTGTGGCGGGGCGCATTAACATGTCGTTAAGAATTTCGCAAACATTTCCCACACGTCTCCCCTTTTCCCTTGAGCCAGCTCCACGGAGCTTTAGGCTACAGTAGAATCCGCTTAGGAGCGTTACACGTGTTTCGGACAATGTTAACCGGTGGTAGTAAGTTACGACTTACTAGCTCGCAACCTATGGCCATGTGCGTCGGGGGGCAATTCTTATGGTCTACAGAGAAACAATGCTTGGTATGCTGCAATTGGCCTACTACATGGCTTGCTTTGTTATATGGGTTCAATTTTGGTAGGCTCACAGTGTAACTGTAGCAAGGTGAAGACAAGAGCGTCCGTCACATAGTATGGTGCCACACTCAGACTATCACCAAGGTGGGCATCATAATAATGGCAGTAAGGGTGACGCATAAAAGAGTTGAATCGAAGGATTTCCAACTCAAGCTCTACGCACTCTTTGAATAATAGCTGTGACGGGGAAATTAAATGGGAACTAACAGAAGATTAATGAATTTGCAGAGACGTGGATTTTTTCAACATTCTCACCTACGACTACCACGCGAGTACGGAGCCAAATGCCAATCATCATGCTCCACTCAAAGCCGCCGGAGGTTACTCTGCCTACGACTACAAGAGTCAGTTAAATATTGTGAGTTTTTAAAAATCTCCCAACGGCCACAGACTTTAAAGTTTTTGAACGTGTTTCTCAGACTTGTTTTTCCGCCGTCCTTTTCATCCAACTTGCCCTTTCACGTCTAATTACAGGAATACACGATCCAACATTACCTAAAGGAAGGAGCGGATGCGGACAAGCTCGTCGTGGGTCTACCAACCTATGGAAGATCCTACACTCTCTTCAATGTCGAGAGCACAGACGTGGGAGCTCCAGCCTCGGGTCCTGGAACGAAAGGGAAATTCACCAAAGAACCTGGCTACTTGGCCTATTATGAGGTGCTGAAATTTTTATTGTTTTTTTCACCCTCTTTGGGTTTCACACTCACTCGAACACAACAACAACAACAACTCTGAACACATGTAACCACATCCACATCCTCAAGCTCGGAATTGCCTCACATATGCTTCTACGATGAAATAGAGCTTCACCGCCGAGGCTGATGAGGATCATCATTTGCGGTTTGGACTACAAATCTCTTACATTGAGACGCATCAAACCTTGACCAGAGATATGGGATTGCACGTGGACGGTTCAAAAGTGGATTTAGACATGATTTGAAATGGTGCATGAAATCAGTACATGGGGCTAAAGAGAGTGGTGAGTGAGAGAATCTGACCATACTGCTCTGACCATGTAATAGCCATGTGGAGGGACTCATTAGATTTCGAAAATTATTACTTCATTAGTGGCGTGAAAAATATTTTTAAACTTGACCCAGAATTTTACGTGTCGCAGGATTTTCTAGCACGGTGCTACTTCACCGCCGCTACCGCACTCATCGCTCCAACCCGTTTGTAAATGCAAAGGTTAGCCAGGTGTAATAATTATCCTATATTTTTTATTTCAACGCGAAGAGGAAACGATAAGTTCTTTTTAAGGGCCATCATCAGTAGAGTCGTTAAAGTGCTCTTTAGTGTTTGTGCGTACATCCTTACAAGGTGGGTGTGGGCACACTGTGAGGGTTATGTAGTACAGTCGCACTGTATTATACGTCTAGATTAGCTGAGACGCTTCTAAACTGGGTGAGTAGAGTTATGAACCATTAAAGACTATGTTGACTACGTACTACGATTGTATGTATGTGTGTGCGTGTGTGTATGTGTGCGTGTAGGGTAGTAGGAGCAACAGTGATACTGTGATTGTGGAGGAGAGGAAGACTTTAGAGTCAGTAAGCCTCTCGCGTGAAGAGATCAAGATTATACGTTGGGCGAATTACTTTTCCCTATATTTTCCTCTTGAATTGTTTCTTCACGGTGGAACTTTTGCCGTGCCGCTCAAACTCATCGCTGAGACTATCTAGTTTTAATCCCTCATCACCGCTGAGCACACTGTTGTAGGATCACCATCATCTTCGTCGTCGTCATTACCTTCACCATCATCCTCTTCCATCGCATTTCTCGTCGTAAAATTCATGATCGTGAAGCTCTACTCCCATTTCCCACTCTTTCTGTACTACTTGCATCCTCTAAATGCTACAGCAAGCATACGTGTGTATATGTTTGTATGTATGTGGGTATTGTAGAAACGATTCACTCAAGTCAGCCCGCGCTGAATAAAAGTCCTCTCAGGGATGTTTGTGCTAACTCATTTTCCGATTGTAAATGGATACAAATTGGGAGGATAGACTAGGTACAGTACTAATTACTTACTATACATACTCATGTTGGAGGAAATCGAAAGAGAAGGAAGTAACTTCCACGATGTGCTGTAGTGTGTGTCAAGGAAGACAGTCGTCTCGGTCCGAACTGTAGGAGATGACTTGAGCATTTTTCAAAGATGCAAGCTACCATCTAAACACTGACTACCCGACCCGATCCCATCTCTTCCTCTCTCACTCTTACACGCACACGCACACACAGACACATACGGACCCAAGTCACGTTTACCCCTTTGCCGTGAAATTGACGAGAGTGAAACGGCTAATTATTGCCACTGCTGTTTCCCCCGACCGACCGTGACAGTCATCATTATCGAGGGAATTTGGTGGACAAACTGTGAGGGAATTAGTACAAGCTGAGTATATAAATGGAGGTTTTTGTGCAGGGCACGGGAAAAAATTAGCATTCAATTGTTGTAATAAATCAGTGCGATTCTCTCACATTTTTCAATGACACCCTCCCGCCGAGTATTAGCGTTTATGTACTGCTGATAAATTTGACCGAAGAATTGTGGACTGCGAGAGCGCAAGAGGAAAAAGAAAGGTCAACCGCTTAACTGATTTACCGTCACGTAGCAATTTGAGCTCAGAGTCAGACTGGCGTAATAATTCTCTAGTTAATGCAAGCGGATAATTATGAGCTTGAGTGTAAATCACACGGACGACAGACCAGTGGAGAGCTTATGTGTGCATTACCGTTCGTTGGAAGTTGTTGTGGGTGGGACTCGGTCACTCGCATGTGTGTGCGAATGTGTATGAGAATATCGTAGCACTTTCGCAAAGATGAAGTTCCCACAAGAACGACCAACAAAACGAAGTTAATTATTTAATTAATAGACTGTGGAATTTATGGGCACACAAGAGCACAACAGTGGTTACTGAACCAACAATGGAAAGGAAAATTGACTTTTCTCTTTTTAGTCCCAAGTCTATACGGCCTCTAACTTCTCCTCAGAGACGGGGAGAATGATGAGATCTTACCGTCGGTGGAAACAATGTGGTGTTTAAATGTTCGACTCCCCATTAACTTACCTCTCATAGAATAAACAATGCATGATTATTTCGGAGTCATTTTCATCTTTTCACAATTTCATCCACGTTTTTCTACTGACAGACAGGAGATGTGGAGGAGTTGAACTAGTCCGCGAAGATAAAAGGGGCTGGGAAGTGAGAAGTCTAATCTGTAAAACTATGCGTGAAAACACCACGATTATCTCCTTAGATTAATTCGGGTCTGGCCCCATGTATGCGGAAATAGTAGAACTCGGACGGAATTTTTAGGGGCCTCAGTACGACCGCTTCCGCAACCTAGATCCATATTTGGTTGTTGTTGTTGTTATTATTATTGACGTTGCAATGCTAAATTAAATATTACATATATGACAGAGAAAAATATCATTCGAAATCACAAGGAAAATTGTAACATGGAAACATTAAAAGATACAGAGCAGAGGGATGTTCTACTTCATTACACAATACCTGCTCAGTAGCCGTTGCAGATTAACACAGTTGGAGTGCGTGCGAGTTTCCGAGAATGCGTACTGTACTCTTATGCATGCTTGCATAAGAGACAACAAGAGCACACAGACAACGGGGAACACGCAAACATGGATAATTTAAATTATTTCAAAAAGAATTGCTGTCTCAACATGTGCAAATTAATGGATTTAACCCATTGGCTAGACTTTCCTTCTCTATAATAACGGATGCTCTATGCTCTGCATTACCTACTGAAATGCAATAATTTAACTGTGAGTGGGACGTACAAGACTGTAACACTGTATAAACTTGTTGCACTCCTGCACTCACTCCGCACTTACTGTGCGATATCCTGTGGTGTTGCTGCCACAATATATTTTCCCTCAGAGGAAAAAATTCACTGTTTGTTATTTTTTCCTTTACTACATTGCTCCTGCGTGTTGTGGTGGTATGCAAAGGAATGAGGGGATTTGCTGCTATTGGATTGCTTGAGGAGAAAATGCATGTGAATAAATTTTGTTTCTTTCTTTGATTCGTGTATTCTAGATTTGCGAGGGAATTAAATCAGGTCAGTGGAGAGTGGAGAATGAAAACAGTGACTACCAGGGACCGCATGCGATCCACAATGACCAGTGGGTTGGTTATGATGATACACGGATCGTTGCCGTCAAGGTATTCCTCAATTTAAAAAAAAACAACTGGCTCATCATTAAACAAGAGTGAAACTGCTCTCGAAAATACAAAAAAGGGGGAGTTGGAGAAATTGTAATAAACTGTATTTTCTATTATGCTTCTCCAGGCAAAATGGGTTCGAGAGCAGGGCCTTGGGGGGATCATGTTCTGGTCGGTGGACAACGACGACTTCCGCGGCGCCTGCCATGGGAAGCCATTCCCGCTTATCGAGGCTGCCAAGCTGTCTTACTACCAGAATGAGAAAGGTGGCTCCACTCGTCCCAACTCTCGCCTCTCAAGTAAGAACAAATCCTCCAGCCGTCTCTCATCACGATTCACTACACCGTCCCCACCGTCGACCACAACTGGGACGTTGACACGAAAGAAGAAGCCCAAGAGCAACAAAAACAAACGGAGGAGACCTAAGACTAGAGCGACGACGGCAACCACAACAACAACCTCTACAACTTCCACACCATCGACAACTACGGCAGCATACAATCCGCTCAGCACTCCTGAACCTCCCACAACCCCTGACCCGGGTGTTGATTTTGAGTGCAAGGATGAAGGATTCTTCCCACACCCGCGGGAGTGCAAAAAGTATTTCTGGTGCTTAGACGCACCCGGCCTCGGACTCGTTGCTCATCACTTCACTTGCCCAGCCGGCCTCTTTTTCAACAAATTAACAGACTCCTGTGACTATGCTCGGAACGTGCCTTGCAAGCCCGGCGGTACACCCACGACTACGACCACTACGACAACAACAACAACAACTACTCCCCGACCCACGACGACTACCACGACGACAACAAAGAAAGACGACGAGGAATACTACGATGATGATGAGGAGGAGGACAGTGAGGAGGAGGAGGAAGATGAGCCGGCGAGAAAGAGTAGTTTTGCAAACAGTGGGAAATCCGCGAAGGAAATCAATGACATCAAAGATCTTCTCCGCATTATCAAGAGGTTAGGTGGGGTGGAGGAGTTGGAGAAATATTTGGAAGAGAATCCAAGTGTGGCAGATGCTGTTCAAGAGTTTAAGGAGGAGGAGGAGGCTCGGGAGCGAGGTTCTCAAGTGACGAAAAAGCCGAACATCCCAAACAGATTCACCCCAAGTGCAGCTCCGAACAGAAGCCCTTTCCGTCCGCGGAGCAACTCCAACAACACTCCCGTAATCCGACCCTTGAAGTACACATCCCTGAGCCGAAGTAAACCTTCGTCACCACCCGTCTCAACGACGACAGCCAAGGCTGACGAGTCCGAGGAGGGGGATGAGACAGAGGAAGACGAGGAGGTAGAGGAGGAAGCAAAGGCTCAGCAGAAACCAACAGCTTTGTCAAGATTTAGGCCTAAAGAAAATAAGCAGTACGTGACATTGAATAGAAATAAGCAAACCTCCAGCACAGAAACATCTGTTGTTGTTAGGTTTAGTGAAGATGAGCAATTATTAATAGAGCAGGACGGTAAACGTACAACTGACAAACCCTACGTCACTGTTAGTAGACCTTATGCTAGAGTTTCAGGGGAATCACAGGTTCAAGAGTCAAGTGTAAATACAAATCGGCTTAGGTAATTTTTTGAAACGTATATACTCCTCGATGCTTTTTCACTCTCATTTCCTCTTGAAACACCACTTTGTAACACTTTCGTCGCTTCCAGGCACTAATACCTGCACGCACACATTGCTTCCACCTTTGCCATTCCGCGAGTGCACACCAAAATCCTGAAGGTATTCCCAAATGCTGATTTGTATTCTTGATACACAGGTACGTTTCGCTGTCCCGACGACCTTCCACCCCCGCGAATAAGGACGAGAGTTCTGCGGATAGCAAGAAAGGACGTGCGGAGGAGCCGCAGGTACACTACATAACTATAAGATTTATGCTTACCGGTTTTTTTTCAATATTTGCACCATCTCATGCGTACCATCTGAAATTGAAAACTAGCTTAGAAGTGGGAGGAACAATTCGGTTTGTTGATACAAGATCATCTTTATGTAGATAGCAAGAAGAAAAACCTCGTAACTTGAATCCAATTACTAAGCTACCCACGCGCATTTTACTCAGCAAATTTGCGAACAAAGTCATAATGCACATGACAAGACCCTATTCACGAAATTATATTTAAAAGCCCGGATTCGTAGCTACTGTGGGTAATATAAGGCTGAATGTAATATTTTGAAAAAATTGAAAAAAACTGCACAGATATCGTCCATGTCTATCCGTTTTATAGGATGTGGTAAGCATTAAATTCAATATGAAGCTAATACTGCAGGGAATTCCGCCTCCGATGAAGTCTGTATCAAGCACGCAATCGAAATCTGTGGTTATTTACTCGAAAGAATAATGCTTTGAAGCCGAATCGACGTATGCCTCCCACTCGGTTGCTGTCTCAATTTCAATGCAAATTAATTTATTTGAAAAAAGAACACATATTTTGCAAGCGACGTTTCCGCAGCCGTTTATATGCATCCTGCAGATTCAGTCCCAACTATTGTCACTAACAAAATAAATGGTACACAACGCCATCTAGCTTCCCTTCTTGAGAACCCAGATGGCGTTTTCTTTGGAATTTCGAACATTTCTTTGTACAAACCTTTAACTTACCCACCACCTTTGTGCTTCTAGCAGGAGGCTTCACGGAAGGTTCTTGAGTATTCTGAAGAAGACACGGAAGAGGAGGAAGATGACGAGCCGGTCAAATCAAGTACTCCCAAGACGACTACGTCAAGCACGACATTGGAACCGAGTGCATCAACTCCTAAACCGCGACTTCGCATTCCCACCCGGAAGACACTAGGGTTCAATAGATCCCGAAGTTCAAAACCAGCTATTGCCACGACGTCCACAACGACGACAGAAAAACCTGTAGAGACAAGCTCAGCCCGGAGGTCTAGAGCATTTGCGGTCGGAAACAGACGGAACTTGTTGAACAGTCGTCGGACATCCACCACAACAGCCGCCCCGGAGCAGGAAGAAGAGGGGACGGAGGCTGATGAGAGGTGATGACCTAAATCCGAATAGAATTTCTAGTGCATATTAACGAGTAGCCGCCCCCAAGAGATTGAGTGCTGACTGACTCGGTGTAGGAATCTCCAAATGATACGAGTAGGAGGACTTTTGTACGTAGAAATATGTCTACCGTAGTTTAACTAGTTGACGGCTTCTTATAATTTGTCTGTTGTTTTGAGTTCAGTTTCATCCTCTATTTGTGCAATCGAGATTGAGCGGACGATATATAATTTGTGAGGCTAATTTATTATCTGTAATAGACGCATGATTTCTTGTAGAGGTAGTGCTGGTATCCCCAGAAGCTCGGGAAAGAGCAGTGATTTATACGTAGTTTCCCTTACCCATTCTGTTGACTGCATGCTTACATATCCTTTGCATGAATTAGCCAATGACTATGAATCAGATTAAACTAGCTCTGCTGTGCTTTTTATTCTAAAACGACAGAATTTAACCGACATTGCCTGTTCGTACGACCTAAGTTGCTGTAAATAGTAGCATACTCTCAGGTTTAACTCTCCCGTAATATGCGTACAGTGTGTTACTTCTATTTGTTTTCTGCCACAAAGTATACTGAACCGTTGTGTAAATTACTGTTGAACGAATCCGTTTTCTTATTAAAGTATATATTTCCTTTGTTTAATATATCGTCGTACAATTTTATTGGAAATCATGACGATGCTGTGTGGGAAATTTATGAGCCACAGCGGCACAGGGATGACTGTTCAAAGCACGATCCAGACATGAGACGTCCCTGACACCAAATTTTCTATATGTTTGAGCACACAAAATTTAACCATCACAAATCACAACTCTATCTACAGCACTGCTTACATTTCTTGCCAGATTTTCCGTTTGTATATACTGCATGGCTTTTGTGGAAATGATAGGGTCTTGCAGGGAAATTCCAACTCCAGCTAGATTTTCCATTTACTAATGGGTGACGGAACCTGTTCTACTTCTCAAAATCATACCATGGACGCCGTTGTATGTAAATATGATCATTCCGGGTGCAAAGGAGCATGCCAACAGACTTACTGACAGCTAACACACTAAACAGGAAGCACGGGCAGAATGATCATACGGAATTTGGACACAGAAGACTTTTCTAAAACACATTGCGCTCATTCTCTTTCGGTCCTGAAATAACAACCTTTAATACTGGAGGAATGAATCTTGAAAAATCTAAATTCTCATGTTAATATTTGCTGCATGTTCTTTTTTGTTCATATCCTTTCGTACACCGAATAATGAACACAAACAATGAATAAAAACTCACGGCACAACAACCACATCACATATCCCCACGTTAATGGAAACGCGTTCCGCAACAAAACCTGGCACTTGAAACCCTGGGGTGAGATAGACTTGAACTGAGTGATGAGGAGCTATCTACGAATCCCGCAACCGTTGCTGATACTAGCAGTTCGACAGTCTCTACGACAACCCCGATCAGATCGACAAGCTTCGTCACCAGGACTACCACACCTTACAGCCGCAGCCGTCAAGAACAGAATAGATTGGGACAGTCAACGCCGGCTGACCAGCAACGTCGTGGAATACGGCAGCGTCAGAGAACCACAGTGACTGTGAGTCAAGATTACTTGTCCACAACCCCTGAAACAGTGGAATACTATCCCCGCAGAATACGCACAACCACGCCATCACCGGCTACGTTAACTCCTTTAACTGGATCTCCGAACTTCCAAACAGCAGTAGTTCGGCGCAGGACCCGAAGGCCCACCGTTCTGACAACAACGCCCGCCCCTGAAACCACCACACGGACCACAACACCAGCTCTAAGAACAACCACACCAGTTTTCCCAGTCACACGTTATGCGCCTTACATAACTACGACAGCTGTAAATAGTCCTAGCAGTGGGGCCACTGACTATTATTACTATTACTATGACGATGACGAGGATGACGACCCCAAATCCTATGCTAGCCGTACGAGGGACGACTTGCTCCAAAAATCCCAATCAGCCAGCATTCAGAGTGCACAATTTTCAAAACGCACTATTGAACTATTTGACTCCTCAAGTCCGAAAAGAGATACGTCGGCGAGGGCGGCTGCAAGGCCTCTGTCTGAAAAGATACGAATTGATGAGGAGGGAAATGTGTACTGCTTAGATAAAGGAATTTATCCCCATCCGAAATCATGCAAAAAGTTTGTCCACTGTGTCCAAGGGGGTGAGGAGGACGGCAGTGACAAAGATGTGATTCGAGGCTGGATTTACTCCTGCCCGGAGCTGTTGTCTTTTGATGTGATTGGTGGAATGTGCAACTGGGGTTCGGGAAGTAATAGGAAGGATGGTAATCAGTGTATTTAATTATTATTTTTATATCTTGTTTATATATGAATTGTACCGTGTATTTGAGCTGTACAGCTTCGCCTTATGAAGAACTGATGTAAAGCCGTGTCAGGAGAATAGAATAGAAAGTTTATTATATAAATGTATGTGTGTAAAATGTGGTCTGTAAATGCTAATGTTAGGTCTTGTTAAGCTTTGTTTTGTAGTATTTTTCAACTGGTCGGCCAATCGTATGAACGTACCATCACAAACTGCTTCAGGTTCGCTGGAAATCCGTTGTGCGGATGCTTAGCTAATATTTTGACAAAACAACTTTACACTGCTCCCTAAGGAAATGCCGTTAAGCTTCCACTTCAGTTGCAGTACAAAAATAATCGGTTTTAGAAGTTGTGTAGATGAATCGATGTGTTGACTGATGTTTTTCCAGTAGGCTTTTCAGAATGAATCTAGGAGGTTTTATGAAAAACTGGTCAGTGAGGTTCATACATGCAGTATCCAACATTATTTAGCAAGAAGTGCAAATAGCATCTGTTTTAAAATACACGAATCATGCAAAACCTCATGTAATAGTCGCATCGTAAAGCTGCGATTATTTAATTTTTCATCCCGAAAAATAAACAATGTAATTGAAAATTCGTAAAGCATTGAACATTTACTAATTAATGAACAAATAAAGATAAGATTTTTGATTCAGACATGGAATGAACCTGTAACTACATTCCGGGTTTCAAACTCTCGAATCGCCTTCACTCTTTACCTTGTTTAGTGGGTTTGGTAAAATTATTTTGTAAAACAAGATGGATATTACGGTGTTTGTGTTCTGATTATTGCAACTGTCATTAGGTTTTTCACCACAATTTGCTCATCAGCGGCACAATTTTAATCCGTTTCCCTAACTCTATTATCAAGTTACCGGGAATCGCCTGTAAAGTCATGGTCTATACCTCATCATGTGAAAATTAAGGATGACTAAGTGGGAGGCTAATTTTTCATTACTTTCAGAGCCATTAAAAAGGATTCAATAAGTAACTTTTTAAATGCACACTGCTGAAAGTGCCGCACCCTCTGATAATTTAAGAGTATCAGCTGAACCATTCATAAAAAGTTTGCAACCGGTGGTCGATATACGGAAGTGTTACGGACAAACCGTCCCGACAAATTTGCAAAGGCACCTTTGCCAATCAGTTTGATGGAGTCAATATAAGAAATGACAATACAAAATGTAATTGAACATCTTGTTTTCCCAAGTAAATGGTAAAATATTGCTCTTTGCTAATATGCACAAAAGCTTTCCTCCGTAAGGGCGTCTTTTTATCAGCTTTGGCCGGCTGATAAGTTTGCAACATATTTTTACCAGCCGATTTTGACTGCTGCTAACTGTGTAAGGCACACTTATTGGCCGCTGCTAACTGTGTAACGCAGACTCATTGGCCGTGACTAGCTGTGTAACGCAGACTTATCAGCCGCGACTAACTGTGTGATGCACACTTATCAGCCGCGACTAACTGTGTAATGCTAGATTTCGGAGCTATAGATTGGATTTCTAGTAGTGCAACAAGATGATATTGTCTTAAAAATAGTGAAAGTTTCCATTTCACCACATACTCAGTTAATCGCGGTTCCCAGACTCACCTGAAAAACAGTAAACTGACTGATCCATTGCGCAGCAGAATTGTTGAACTTCTTACAGTTCCTGATATGATTTCAACCTGATACGTCGTCGTTAGCTCGTTTTAGTTTATTGCTTGAAAGCTTTGACAGCCCGGAAGCATTTCAGGAGGAAGAGGAGTCATCACAAACTCAAAAATACGGAGCCTTGTAGCGCACAACTAGAGAATATTTTTAATGGATGAAACGTATCATCCCAAGATGAAAATAGAGTAATTTTCAAATAAAAACTCTAATCGCAAAAAAATCCTGGATCTCTCCTCCGTCCGACTAAAGACGCTTGGGGACTGTGCTCGGCAAAGGAATTCTCCAGAAAGAATGATGCCCTGTCAGCCCTATGATAATACCAGACATCGGAGGAGATAAGGAAATTGTTAGGCCTCCCTGTTCCTGTCTACACACAGTCTAAATTGTCACTAACCAAGTTCGAATCAATGTACTGTAATGAACATTTGTAGTGGGTAATATCCGTAGAACAAGTAAAGACTATTTAATTATTTTTTAAAATTATTATTATTATGCTAAAAATAATTTTTTCAATGGTATAAAAGATACTGGCTGCCTCAAATACAGAGTGTCCCAGAACTATATGTCACATGTGTTTTAGCTGTGCAACCCAAACGCTTCAAATAGATAAATGAATTTACCTATCGAAAGCTGAGGCTTTGGGATTTTGTTTGGTACCATGCTCACTCGGATGCGCGCGCTGGTTCTTTTTTTAACATTAGCTTAAATGGAGGGATCTCGTGCCTGTAGCTCCTAAACCCGACAGCGCTGAGTCTTACGAGAAAGCGCGTATTTTCTAAAAGTTGATTATTGAGCCATTTCGCAAAAGTTTGTAAAAAGTGAAATTTTTGAGAAAAACCATGGGGGACCATTGGGCGCATGAAAATCCTTGTGTGAGATCCCATGTTAGATTCCCCAGAAATCAGCTTCATAAAATTTACCCTCCTCCTCAAGAATTTCCACAAAAAGCGCCACTTTTTCAACAAAATTAAGAGTCAAATTTCGACATTTTTGTGGAAATTCGCTCCTACATCGTAATATTCAATTTTTAACTCGTTTTTCAAAAGTTCGTAAAAAGTGTTTTTTTTTCGAAAAGCACCAAAGTGGGGACCCTCTAGTCTCTTAAAATCCTAACGGGAAATCCCATTTCCCAGAATCGATTTTGGTGAAATTTCAAATTCGAATAATGCCGAAACTAGGCTTTAGTTGGGCGAACGGTGTCAGTGTTAGAATATGGTAGGGAAGGGTAACATTCCCCATACAACTTAGTTGGATCTGATTAGTAACACTATGGTAAGCCTCTTATTAAGATGTGAGATATACAGGGTGTACCTGAATGATGTATACAACTTTCTTTCTAATAACTTTTAAACAAGTCAATGCAGGGCAATGATTCTGTGCTAATTTGAAAGAAGAGTCTTTGGGAATTTCTCTGATGCTAGACTAGTCGAAATCGGCCAATAACTACCAAAGATATGACCCCCAAAAAATTCGGTACGGTACTTTAACATTAGAGGGGTAGCGACTGCTGTGGGAGCAAAAATTCGTGGTTTCAAGAGGGTGGGTCAAATTTGAGGGTCGCGAAATGATAATTGGATCATGTCATTCAAAAAATAAAAATAATCATTTCATTTTCTGACTTCTGTTGCCTCCCTCACTTCAGGAGAAAGGTAAACTTTTCCAGCGGCTAAGTGGTACACTCTGTAGGCTTCCACATGTTGACAGTATCACTATTTTCTATAAATGATAATTTTCATAATTTTTTTGAATAAAATGATTCAATTATCATTCATAATTATCAGACAATAATGAAAATTTTTTAATGAAAAACAATACCAATTTTAATTGGGTCGTGTCCTAGAGCAGTTGCTATCGATTCGTGAAAACCCGGTTGAAAAATTTCGATTCGGTCAAAAGCTATTGCGCCTAAAGACAGACAGAGACAGACGAACGCGCGGACGGACAAAGAAGAAAACATGGAGTACCTGGCGCTATTTAATAAACTATCCCCATCTTTTCGAAAATTATGACTTTACGGCTATTCTCTAAGAAGTACAAGTCCAGTATGTGGTATATGATAGTGAGCTAACTTGTAGCGCGTTCAAGAGTTATACGCGTTTCGCTGAACCGTTAAAACCATAACCATAAAAGCGCTCCAAAAATGGTTCCACAGCGAAACGCGTATAACTCATGAACGCGCCGGCCGATTCAAGTAATTTTTGTTTCAAAAGATAGAGAATTAAATTTTCTATCACAGGTTTTGAAATCATTATGTTATCTTGCGTAGTTTTTTCAAAATTTGAAAAGGAAGTTACAAATTTTGAAAAGCTTGAAGAAAAACGAATTTCAGTTTGAACTTCGTTTTGAAATTGTAGAAAAACTGTTCCAATTTTGAAAAAATCCTATAATCCTTTCCTACAGAATTTAATTCTCTATCTTTAAAATAAAAATGACTAGATTCGGTTGAACCGGTGGTGAGTTACAGCCGAACCGCCGTAGCACCACGAAATAATTGGTATTTCCCACCAGATTGGACCGAGTGCTGAAGTGCGGCGCGGAATGGTAATTACTCGGTGGGAGGGTCATATATTGAGTAGGAGTCGAAAATCTAACACCATGAATCAGACACCCTTCCGGTTTGGTATGAAATAACACACTATGTAACGCTCAGGGTGGTAACGATTTGAAGCGGCAGAAAACTTGGATAAAAATTATTATTGTCGACCTTACTGGGTACAAAATTTGATAAAAAACTACACAAATGTTGACATATGCTTACACACATGTATTATACATAATCAAATGCTTTCGGGAAAACCGAAACATTTAAACATATATCGAGGATACTCAGCTTTCAAGGGAAACAACAACGTAGTGCTGATTTCGGTTGAAATTTTGAACTACGACTAGGTTAGGAGCAGTTCATCTTTTCCAGAAGTTCTCAAATTCAGCAAGGTATGTCCAAACGTTCAGTGTTATTGAATATGAGTACTTCAGAATTTAGTTGCATATGTATATAACAAGGGTAGCAAAGATTCAGGGTGCTACAGTCGTTAGTCTTATACAGCAGCAATGTTTACGCGAGTTTTGCCCATGTGAGGCACAGTTGTATGTTTATTGTGCTATGGTCCATCAGCTTTGTGAGTCAGTGGGTCTCCATAGGTACCCATACATCATGACAACCTATATGAGGACCGGGTCGGATATGAAAATTCTGTCATGGCTTTTCTCTTCCATTCATAGAAATCCACAGGGCAAAAATATCATAGAGCAGAAGCTGAAAGCCCATGTACGCACATAATACAGTAGTCACACCGGGGCAAAGAATGGAACAGTAGAAAAGGGTATCCCTTGACATCTGTCGTGTGTAAATCACTCCAGAACAGTCGGTTGGTGCTGCATTAAGCCATGTCAAGTCCATTCTGCCTGGGTAAAGTAAACAAAAGTCTAGGTCCCTCTCCAGTGCTGCTATGAAGCCGTGGGGATGGATTTTAAGCGACACCACATCTAACTCTGAAATACACTATGCATTTGTAGTGTGCACATGGATCTCATGCGGGTTAACACACAGACTCCGAAGGTCCCTTCGTCTTTGCCCTCTTCATCAAAGAAAACATTTCACACTTAACTCACAGTGCAGGCATTTGCATTTTTCCTCATCATAGTGAGAACTGTGGAGTAAACAGAAGTTTATGTATGCATTTCGAAATAAGGCCTCAACCCGAAATTGAGCTTGAAATGGAGAAGTCGTCACTCAGATGAAATATACACTCCACAGTATCCCGGTGGGTCAGGCAGGCATGTGCTGAAAAGAAAGGAGGGACTTCTGGAGTCCTATAGAATTCTCAAGTTTATGACTCCTTGTGTGAGTCTTCGCAGCCGCTTCCGTTCTCTAAGCCCACGGCTTTGCTGCTACAGCTGTGTTAGGTGTTCCATCGATCATACTTGCGGATATGTATGGAATGAAGCTCTTAAATTGTAGCTGTTTTTGCAGAGTGCGGATATTGCACGAGTCATCCGAAGATACATGGCCCACTTTTGCTCTCTCACAGGCCTACTTCGATAGCACCCTAGCTATACGGCATCACTCACAAAGCGAAGTAAAAATTTAACAAAGCTAAAAAGTATGCCCTGTGAGATAAGTGACCTAAAAATGGGATCTCTTTCTCGCATATTCGGCCGAGGGCGTAGTTGTACCTTTTGCCATCAACAGGGAAACACACGGGAGCCATTTCACAGAGATATGACGTACTGAACAATATTCAGGTCTCCTTGGACCTCTTTAGAGTTTCCATACATTAGGAATGAATGGCATGGCGCCAGGGTACTTTCGGCCACGTACTCCGTACTCCGGCCAGGATTTATTGCGTACGTGATTGTTACGGAATAGCCTCGGAGAAAAGGATTAAAGGGCCTCATATGGTACACACCCGTTCCTGTGCCACCACTCCTGAGTGAGGCGGGGACTTGGATTTTTGGTGAAAATGTTTACAACGAACTTCAATGAAACAATCTATACCTGACCGTAAATGCACAGATACGTGTAGGCAGATGAGAGAAGTTTGTGGTAAAGGCCCTCAGTATCCATTAGGGACTGTTCTGCGCCATGGAGAAACTCAATAAAGGACAGAAGGTTTTGTTGGGAGCAAGCAGAATGTTTATCCTTCCCTTCCCGCAGATACAAACATATGATCAACTCCAAGTCTTGAATGTTTTCCGTGGAAAGTTTGCAGGCGGGTTTACCCGAGGCGCGGTCTGCAGGAGCATCAAATCACACTCAAGATTACATTCAACTGTGGGAAGGATAGGAATAATATTGGCTGTCACTATAAACGAAAGTGTAGTGCACCGATCGCACATGTGCTACGACTTTCTCACCGACAGTACCGATAAGTTTGAGTTCGAGATACAGATATATTCCAATGCTTGAGTTATTTTTCCGTAACCAATAAATTTCGACTTACCAGAGCAAAATCCGGACAGAAAAACTCCTTATTCGTCCTTCTTACTATCGCAAAAGAGCCGAGTATTGTTGTTTTTTTTTTATTTTTTCTCAAAAAATCAATACACCCGAATATGTGATCCCTGATAAAGGACGACCAGGACAGAGAGTAATCGTTTTCCATTTCAGCACCCACATGATAAGTACTTCGGCTCGTAGAAGGAAGACAAAAGAAGTTCAAGGCTCTTCAGGCACAAAATTTTTTTCAAATATAGAAACTACGGATCTGTGGCCAACCCGGAAGATTCCAGCGAGAATACCAAACGATTGAGCACCTACCCCTTCGACCCGCCTCATTTGCCTTTTGTATCCACTTCAGGAATAACCAAAGTCGGTCATTCTCCCTCGGTGAATTAATCAAAGTGTCATTATTTAACAAGATATCTGGCATAGTCCTGAGACTTGTCTTATCCTCAAAATAAATCTTCAACATACAAAGTTTCTTCAGAGGAATAAAATCATCATTCGTCATAAGTCACTCTTTCTTACAAACATTTGACCTCAAAAATTAAATTTATCAGCAAGTAATTAATTTCCGACGCCAATAAATTAAATGATACAAGGCATCCATTAATAAAAATAACCTAAATAAGATGTACCGCTTGTATCACGATGAATGCCCACAGTGGCCATAACGATTTTCACTGCATATAAATCCTTATGCTCACGTGAGCTGGACCATAGATGGGGGCAAGAGTGGACTCGAGCCGGAGACGACGGGACTTGTATGAATTCAAATTACACTACTTGACTCACTCGGGATTGGTTTCAGGGGAAACTGTGAGGAGGAAGAGACCTCCCGAGTTCAAGAAGGCTCAGGAGGGACGAAACCCGGGTTATGGAAGCCTTAAGAGGGCGCACCGTTGCCAACTCGGTCATAAACCATGGACGGTCAAAGCTGAAAAGATTGGTGGTAGTACCAGCTTTTTCGGAGCAGTAGCGAGAGATTCAATGGAATACTTAAAATCCTACGGAGTATTAGCTCCCAAGTCTACGATTTTACAACTCACCATAAAAACAAACGAAATAATCCGAGACTACCGCACTCCCTACCGTATACTACCGGCTCGAAGTGGTCTTCCGAATTTTCCCCCCATAAATTATTAGCACCGGGAAAACGCGGCGTGCAACTTGAATGACGCAATGAAAGTGAGAGCGACAGGGCTGGAAATAGAATTTCAAAGCGGATCGGTTAAGTTCAACTTCTTGGGTTACGGGCAAAAGACCGAGTCGGTGAAGCGCACTAGTACAGTATGCAGTCCGTTGTCATGGTATATCCATACAGGTCTACTCACTGTTGGACTCTTAGTCACGGTACATCTATATATACTATATGGGTTAGTACAGTTCTCTGTCAGCCTTACAGCTCCAAAAGGAAACTGAAACTGAAGCGTACACGGGATAAATAATGGACGGCGGAGGGGAGGACTGGATGGATAGGGGAAGCAAAGGCATACGCACCCGCTCCGAAGCCTTCATGTTTTCCCCTTTGTATGCATTCGTGTGTGGAGTGAAGAGGCCTTGGTAGCGTGCAAGTTTAGCTGCCTGTGGTAACCCTCGGCCTTCCTTCGAGTCAGTTCTGCTTCGGCATCGGAACAGGGAAGAGTGGGGACGCTGCTGTGTTGCTCAGTGGAATTCAACGTGTTTTATCCATTGCCGTGGTTTCTAGTGGAGGTAAGACAAGAATATCTCGTTCAAACATTTCTCTATATTTGGCTCTGATTCAGTCATACGAGAACTCCCGCTGAAATTTTATAATTGCATCCCAATAACATGTGCCTCAAGTGGAACATGGGATTAATGGGCCATTGAATTTAGTGCAGTCTTTTTTGACAGACCCTCCTGACTGTCTGGAGCAGTGCTACTATGCACTATGTATATAGTGTATGTAGTTGCTCACAGCTCAGTCAGTGACTCACAGCGACGAGCCTACTGCTGTTGGAGTCACAGGTATATATTTATGTGTAAGGAGCGAGCCGCTTTAATATTTATGAGACAATTAATAATTACGGAGGGCCTGTGTTGTTGAAAGATAGGTTATTGCTGGGCTTGTTTGTTTCGAAGCGATCGGAGTTAGTCTGTAAGTATGTATACGTACATAGCTATGCAGTAGAGTAGCGGATGGCGGCTTGGGCCAATTGAATCTTATGATGACTGGAATAAGCTCCGACGCTCCGTAATTTATTGGCAAGCTTGTAAGAAGGCAATTCGGAAGAAGGTAACCTTTTGTGAGACCAAAATTAGAATAACAATGGATGATTTAAAGCAGTTCAGTTATGACGGTTCGTAGGATTTTTGTGTAGGCGCGGGGACTGGTACATGGGAGTGGGTAGTCTTTGGTCCGATGTCACTCTTATATGCAACTCTGTGAGCATTGTGCACTAATTCGCTTCTCCTTCGTGTGGATTTGCAGTTCGAAGTGAACTTTGTGCATGACCGGATCACGAATTTTGGGATGACTGGAATGAACCACAGGGGACTGCCATAGAGACGAGGATTGGAAAATCGTTAATGAGTTCGTTTGTAGGAATCTGGTGGATGGGAAGGCTTTGAACCGGAGTGGATTTGTTTTGTGAAATTATTGGGACCGTTGTTACATGCTCCAATCGAGCGAAGAAGAACGATAAAAGAGTGAGCGACGACGTCAACGAAGGAAGGGACGTGAATTGAATCTTGTGATCATCATCATCATCATCAGTCCCATTGGTGCATTCGTACGCGTTCTTCCAAACGTCTGTGGAGGAATCAAGTGTCTGTGGAAGGAAGGAAGATTTGAGGGATTTTTTTGTGAGTCGCCATTGTGCTGGGCTAAAAAATTGTTTAACCAAATAATCCATTAGCGACTTATCAGATTCAGAGGGAACATGAGGATTTTTTGTGTGGAGAACTACTATTACTACAACTACTAGGAAACTCGAAAAGTTTGTTCGTGCCTGTCCCCTACATGTGGTGAATGACTTTTCGCCTGTGTCTGTGCGTGTGATTCGATTTTGTCAAGGAAAAAGGGGGATTGTTGTGCGATTTTTATCGGACCCTGCTGCGCGGCAATTTATTTGGATATCCGCAATTAATTGGATCCCGGCTGCTCTGAGCACAGGCCTAGTAAGTACGAGATTTGTCTCTTTATTTTTATCTCTCTCTCTCTCTCCCTCCGAGTTTATGGAGGAGCCAATGTTTTTCTGAAGAGATGCGAAAGGGAAATGGAAATTGTTTACATTTTTAACCTCGGCACAATGCAATCTAGAGCTTGTAATTGTATGCCAAAATGTTGTTCTGTCGGGATTGAAGGGGATAGAAGAAAAAAAGAGGTTGCAATGCAAGAAGAGGTAGTCAGCGCAGCTTTGAATTAGCCCTTTCCATTCAGGATTTCGTGGTATGCTAATCGCTCATCTTTTATTCCAGTTGTAATAGTAGCATTTACTTTTGCAGCCTGTGATTTAGTGTGGAATCATCACTCGGTGGAAGTGCCGGTGCGAAAAATTACGAATGAACGACCAGACTGATCAGTAGTGTTGCAATCAAGGCGGTCGTACATTTTTCTTTGTAATTCTCTTCTGTCAAGAGTCTGAAGGTTACATTAGACTTCTCTCTCTCTCCCTCTCCCCCAGTTGTTGTCCTGTTGATTGTGATTGCGAGCCAGCCGAGAATATGTAGCTTTGGACAAGTAGACATTTGTCTTCAATATGCTCGCACGGTAGTGCGTGTTCAAGTCTTCCCTACTTCTCTCTGCAGTTGGAGAGAACTTTACGACCGCACCTGGAAAGCAAAGCGAATAACCAGTTAATTGTCCTGAAGGTGCTCCTGCGGAGCAATTTACTGGCCAGTAGGATGTTCCGTGTGGCAACAGCAAACAAACTACCGCAGTTGGAGTTGGATCCATGACCATCATTCCCACTGCCACATGTCCGTCCGGATCATGAGCTCATCGTAATTGTGCATCTCCCCAGAGTGGAGCATCGTGTGAAACTGTGCAGAGTCTCATTCGCTTGACCCATGCCTACCTCATGAATTCCAAATAAATAAACCCAGAACTCACAGGCTTCACCTCTGGGCACATGAGCATATATAGAGGCGTAACGTTACAATTTGTTAGCCTTGCTAAAGTGCGAAGGAGTGATGACTCGGAGCGGAGAAGTGTCAGGATGAGTTGGAGGCTACAGATCAGTGTGCAGGCGCTAGTTCACCTTGATTAATGCCTCTGGGACATTGGAATAGGAGAATTAGTGGATACAATGAGAAAGAGAGGGACGGCTGAGATGGGTGAGAAAGATCGAGTCGTGGGTGTAGGCGTGTCGATATAATAATATACGTTATTTTGAATTTGCCGACTGGATAATGGCGTACACGGAGTCTGCAGCAATAATAATAAACCGTAAAAAGACGCTTCATACCATCCTCTCCCTCGCAGGCTCAGCCTGTCTTTCCCATCTGAACTGAACCATATATACACTCTTGGAATTCCGACTATGCATATATGAGTTCCATTCCAACCGGTCCGTCTACCTGCAAAGTACACAAACTCACCCATTTAGCCTGTAATCTTTTGACAGTTAGCTCCACAACAGTTTCCTGGCATAATAACAATACAAATATTTGTTGTGATCCCCCTTAGATTTATTGTACTTGAGACGAGCTATGCGCCACGCCGGTGAATATATTTGAAAACTTCAAAGGAATTTTGACATGTCTAGAGAGAGCGAGAGACGAGAGAGCAAGGGAAGGAATGCCGTAGAAAATCTCCTTGAGGCACGAAAGATCCTGGCGCTGCTGCGGTCATGTGATCAATGGTCTTCTACAGCTATGTGTACACGAGTTGGTTTCCACAGGCCGTTATAAATGCGCTGAAGATAGCAGCCCGATACTGGCGGTGGTTGGTTTTTGATAGCTCTTGGCAGGTTGGCGAACAAATTGGTAGCAATTTCAGGTTGAGATTCCCGTTTTCATTATTGATAATCAGACACGTTGAGCACGTTTGCATGTTCACGGTGTTGTGGCTATGCGGTGCTGTGGTGAATGGACTATGTTGTGCGGAGAGTTAAGTATTTTTATGAAGCGGCTTTTATTATGGCTGTATTTTTCCAATGTCCATAAATTTTATCTTGTTATTACTATTACTGTTGGGGAAAATTAAGTTTTGTGTTAGATTTTTATGGAGTTGGAACAACCTGCTAAAAAATTACTCCTCTCAGTCATTCCGTCAGTCCGCCTCAGCTTCTCTGCACACAGAGTCTTGGCATGACAGTAATCGCCCCTGATTAGGCCTAATTCATTACGTACCATAATAATTAAATTTCCTCCGACCTCGAGAATAATTAATTTTATCTCCGACCAGCTATTATTATTGTAACGGGAGGGCGACGAGAGAGTTTTAAGGGGGAATTTGCACTAAATGTACCAGTAGTGGCTGAGTGAAGTACGGCTAAAGCCGCACTTCATCCTCTATACGCCACCATCTCTCACGAGCCTCCGCGCCAGGAATCAACAATGAGGCCCGCTCGGCTACTTCTCAGCATCCAGACGGGCTTGGAATGAAGATGGAAAATTAGTCGTAATTTTTCCCCACTTCTCACAGGAGACGACATGAACATGAAAAAGACGAAGAAGAAGATCTCCTTGCCGGAAAGAGTTGTGGGCAAGTGGATGAGGGATAGACAAGGGGAGTAAATCAGAGGGAAATTATAGCTTGTGCTACCGGAGCCCAGCCGTCCGTCTTGGTGGCCGACGCAGTAATACATGCGTTTCGGAACCATTGGGAAATGTTAATAGGGACTGTAATGTGGCAAAGTTGGAGTGAGAAAAAATTATTGCAAGGCCGATCACCATAATTCCAAAGTGTGCGCGTATGGTGAAACAATGGAGAAATTTCCCTATAGATTATCCCGTCCTCCCGTCCTGTACCATATAACTTCCATTTAATCCTATACCTCACGCACCAGTCCGTAGGGAAATGACCGTCCCTAAACGTGTACATATATCCTTTATTCCACCTCTCGTCACCACCGCTGAACAGCTCACACACATATCCGCGGCCTTATTCCTCTCCTCGTCGTTTTCCTGCGTGAGGTCATGTGAGGAGACCTCTGGGTTTTCGCTCAGCGCGTCCTACTCCAAGTACACGTCTGGAAGTGCATTTGTGAGTACAACATGTAATTTAGTGTGTATTTCCCCCTCGCCGACAATTCCACTGCGGCACGGCAAGGCACCCAATATTATTATCCCGACTGGTCAGGCATATACCACAAGGAATACATGTATAGGTTTGAAGGGGGTAATTTTTGAATTCCACCACATAACAATGCATTGGTATCCTGCCGTCGTTGCTGCTGCTGGAAAAGTCGCAAGTTTTTTTTCTTTCTTCTTTGCTTTCGCAGGCAGACAGGTAGGAAACCACAGAAAGTCATATGGACTATTAAGCCCATTGGTCACGAGCCTGACGGACAAACAGGAAAGTTCTATTAGGGCGAGAAGTTATCTACGAATTTTTTTATGGATGTCAAATCTCCCACGTCCCTCCCTCCGTTTCACCTTACATGAAGAAAACATGGGGGAAAGCAAATACATGAGCATGTACAGCCAAATGATAACAAAGGAACTGCCTTGCCAGTGACTACATTATGGAGGTGCCCTGCCGTCCGACTCCATGTGAGATATGCGGTAGTCTATACTATGCTGCGTAAGGGTAATGTAATGGCAATAAAGTTGCCAAAAGAAGGCTACAACTATTAGTGCTCACGCATAATGACGCCGCTGCCGCTAACCTGTTCGTCATGAGAGCTCTTGACATTTCCAAATGACTCGTATACGCATACACCATGTCCATATCTCCATGTGTGAGGTAGGGTTTGCACGAATATTAATTTGACATGGCAAAAAATTCACTTAGTGTATAATACCTCTTCGTCCCACCACTCTTGCCCTCCAGTCATCCCGTGCACTCGTTGGACGTCTTGGTTGTTGTCGTCGTCGTAAGTGCAGTCGTCCTCAACCAAGCGTGGAATTTCCCGCATCATCTTTAATCTTGACGGTATGTTGGAAGAGTGGAGTCAAAGTGAGAGAGAGAGAGATGGAGAAAATGTTCGACAACAACACGAACCAGTCAACACCCTTCCCCCCATCCATTACTCACTTTAAAAAGTTTACTTCCCAAACGATCCCGACTTCTTTTTTAGCAGATTTGACGGAGGTAATAAATGGTTCTACATTTGTCCCTCTCTCCATGGCATGTGGACGATTCTCGGGAGTAGTGGAACTGAATGTAAAATTTTCCCTCGTGAGAGGAAATCGATAATTCTGATGTGTGTTGGCAATTTTCTTCGACTCCTTCCCTCCCCCATCTCACACAGCTCGCTCATGTATAATACGAGTATATGCTAGTTGATGGAGATGAGTTGGCGGTGGCGGCCGCCGCGGAGCATCGGCATTTGAACTGCACTTAGGAAATGAGAGGAAATCCGTGAAAGAAAAAGTCAAAGCTCTGACTCTCGGGATCCTCTGCATTAGTGTGAGCATATTATGGGAGAGATGTGCAGTGGATGTGCGGATGAGATCTTGCGCACCGGGTGAAATTACCTGCGCCGAAGTAAAAGGCTCGTTCATTGTCTGCTGTCGGAGGAAGAACTGACTGACTGTGAGAGAGGGCATGATTAGTGAGTGGGCGGGTAGGAGCGATGTGTATTGAAACGACATTTGATTTTACATGACGTTGTTGTCGCCTTGGAAGAGTTCCGGTAGGCAGGGATTCGTGAGCTCCATTCCACCCCTCCCCCCTCTGACTCCTCACCCCCGGACGGTTGAGTAACTCGTAGGGATAAGTGGGGTCGTAATTGTGATTTACATTTACAATTTATAGTAAAGGGGGCCGCGCTCATCTCCATTTTACGAGTTCCAAGGTGTCTGATGCAAATTTGAGCACTGTCGTTTTGACAGCTCTCCTCCATGACTTTGTCCCGTTGGCAGCAGCAGCAGCAGCAGGAGGAGAGCTAGATCCCACCTTCATTACTACTGCTTACATATATTCCATCTTTCTCCTCTGCCACCCGTCCCTGAATACTAATACTACTGGCATCTCCAATTCCCCGTATCTGTCTGCCGCTAACTCAGCATAATGAGCTAGAGAAAGAGACTTAAAATGCATCCCACATCGCTGCCTTGCACGCATATCGTATGTATTTACTTGTGGGTAGCCGTGAGCAGTCTGGTTTCTGCAGTAGCAATAGTAGTAGTAGGTGTAGTATGCATGTAAGCCGTTAGAAGTCTCAGTGGGGGGTGGGGTGGATTTTTTGCAAGGGTCAGCCATCAGCTGTGTTCTCCTCCTAAACATCCGGAATGACCGGGATAATTGAAATGAATGACAGACGTCATATTGTGCCGGTGCAGTGTTATACTGATGGGAAAAATCCGCTTAGGAATGCAAACCAATTAGAAACTGTCTTGATAAGCTTCTGAATGGGCATTTTTTCATTGCCTCGTACTCGTATCGCAATCAAGTCGGGCCGATATGGTGCTGCAGGGGGAAATCGCTGGGAGAATCTGGGGAGGACTTGTGAGGCGCCGACCGCTGGGCTCTGACCCTGTGAGATTTTTTTCTCAGGATTTCTCCCCAATATTGCTGGCACGTCTCGGTCAAGTGTGCTGTGTGTGTGTGCTGGTGGCGGGAGCTGCATGAGTAGTTGATTAGGAAAACGGCCTGGCCCTGGTCTGGTGGTGGTAGTAAAGCTATAGCCGTGTAGTATTAAAGGTGAGAGTTTTTATTGCCGTCCATCCAGTGAGTCTGACTTAGTCTGTGCGAGGGTTGGGGGAGGGCTATACAGCGCGCAGTCTTTATTAAGTTGGCTCGTTTCGCTGTGTGGTGTGGAAGGGGAGAAGTGGACGGGATAGCGGTTTGGCATTAATCATGTGAGTGTCAAATCCTTGTCCAGATGTACTCTATGTCTCTGTGGTAGGAGAAGAACCAGCTCATTCATTAATCTTTGGACTACGTCTTATTTATTGTGACTTGACCTGACAAGTGGAGAGGAAGGCTCTTTGTCCGCTATTTATTTGTTGTGGTGGTGGAGTGGGAGCAGCAGGAGTTGCAGTTGTAAGCAATAGCTGTATTACACATATATACACGAGCAGTGGCGGCTCGTGTAGATTTGTGTCTATGAATGTGGGCATGTGGGCGTGTGTGTGTAAGTGTATGTGTGAAAGCAATCCCAATAGGTTTCCATTTTCCTCAAGGGAATTTCTCATGGTCAGAACCGTATAGGCTGAAAATTACAAATCCTGCCGTCTACGTGTTTGTATGCATGTGTGTGTGTGTGTGAATGGAGAAAGAATCGCTGGAGGAACCTGAAGTAAGGCCTGGACCTGAGGAACTGTGAAAAAATAGTGTGCAAATTCCGCAGGGGTTTTATTGGATTGATGGGACTTTTTGCACCCGTACATTGCATATTTTTCAGTTTACGGCACCCATAAAAATTTAATTTATTGCTCCAGCATCACATGGAAAAAAGCTCTTCCCATCTCCAACTTGGCCTTCCCTTCCGTGTATATGAGAAGGAACTGGCTCAATTTCATAACCACCGCAGGCGGTAGGAGGCCTGGGCTTACGATGAAGAAGAGGACCTACACTTCATGGAGGAAGCGAAGAAGGAAGATTTGTCGACGAACACAATCCGCTCCGAAAATTACTACTGCGACTACTGCTACCCCTCACAACCACACTCGCAGACGGATATTGTATATGCTTTTCCAAAGACTCCCGCGCGTATTTTCATTTGTCAAAGTATATTACTTCCAACGGGGTTGTTACTTTCAATGAGGATTTTCACAAGCCGGCCATCCATGCGTCCTCCGCACAAGTCTCTGCTCAAGTGTGGAACATGAACAATAAAATGGGAACTCGAAGGAAATCCTTATCAGTGGGGATGGAAAGAGAGAGAGAGAGAGAGAGAGAGAGAGAGAGAGAGAGGCTGGTTGAAAAACTCAAACTTAGGGCCCCATACACTGCTACTATGCTATTGATCCGGGAGTATACGTCATTGTTTTGTTCGACTGACTCTCTTCTCCGGCCTCTGTCTGATGCATAATTGAGAGTGCGAGAGAGTACTAGTATTATTTTCCTAATGGAACAGACCTATTATATAGCCAAAAATTGTATGTGTTCAATGGTCAAGTAAATGGGACGGGGATCCAGATACTTGGTCCGGATTTCCTTTGCATGTGCATATGACTACCCGCTTGCATGCTCTCACTATATTATATATATAAGCGGAGGAGAGTTTGAAAACGGCATAACTACGGCAACACGCACTTGAAGCTTTGGTAAAAGTCGGTCCCTCCTGCTGACTCTGAATTGAGGACTGATTGTGCCTTTCGTTCCGTTCCGCTGATTTCGCAATCCATTGATCATGATGATACCTCCTTCCGCATTAATAAGATTCTATGATTATGGGTCGCATCAGTGGGCGCGGGACAGGGGTGGCAGGGCAGAGACATAGGGATAGAGAGAGAAAGAGAGCGAGAGTGAACCCAGCGAGCTTTTAGTGACGACAGGAAGTGTCCTGGGGAAAAAGTGATAATGGCTGATTCACAGTGGCTGTCGTATATATATATAGAGGATTTGAGTCCTTGGTCGCGTGCCAGCTCACAGTTTTCTCTCTCCCTCTCATAGACAGTCTCTATCTCACCCTCAGCCCATGTCTGTCGTTCACTGATTCCCGCGACATCGTCCCTTTATCCCATCCACTTCCCTCAGAGAGCAAAAAGCAGACTATGGAGTAACCGCGCGGGATATACATGGAATTAGGATCCTTTGTGAGAGTGAGTACTGGTGGTGGTGGTGGTGGTGGTACTGGCGGCGGCGGCGGCGGCGGCTACAAGTTGTATTGGATGAGCCATGACTGGGGTCGACGGGAGGATCTTGTGATGATGATGATGACGATGCTGTATGTGCAGTTATGGAGGCTCTGCCGCCTCGCATTGTAACCTCAATACATATTGGCCGGAGGGCATGGTGGTTTCCCTACTGTCAATAAATTGTCATTCATCATCTTATTTTGCGAAAAGCTCTGGCGGGCTAATCAAATTGAGGGCTTAACAAGGGGACGACAGTATGACTGCATATTGTGTGCATGAGCTTTTGTTTCCTTCCTCACATGCCCGGCACATGAATGAGGGAAGACCTATTGGGAACGAAGTCATGTCAGTGGAGGAAACCACATTAACTAATGTGTGAAGGTGAAAAAAAATGTGGGGTGGAAGCGCACAGAGTATATTAGTAGTTCCCTTTGCGATTCCATCTGCACGTGTGAATGGGTGAGCCGATGAGTATTTTAGTAGCGCAGAAGAATGTGCATAGTAGAGAATCACTTGTGGGAACCTTTTCCTATACAAAGTCAATAATAATAGGGTGGACTTTGCTTTGCTGTACCACTAGTTTGTAGCTCACAATGGGATTTGCTATAGCCAGGGAAAGACGGTTGTTGCCTAACGTGTACCCCAGGGCCGCCGCACATTGCTATCTACTGTGTGAGGATTTGTGTGTGTGTGTGTGTGTGGGTCTATTTTTTAGCACATCGGCGCCATTCTGCTACCATATATATACAAATGCAATTTAGTAGGAACGGGTCTTGCAAAGTTTCAAGGCTGGACCGTAGATATATATTTTTATACCCACCGCAGTTTGTTGACTCACGCAGATAATGCGGTAATGGTCATCAAAAGCCCCCCCCCCTCCGCATTTACACTGCATTATTGTTCGGAAGAATTACTCGAGAATAAAATTCCCATCTCCTCTAACTTCGAAGCACCCACAGACGCACCCACACAGGCCTAGAACCATGGAGTAGGGTCGTCGTCGTAAATGCGTGTCAGCCAGCCATTGTAGGATGGAGTATTTATGGATCGTATCAAAAATTTTCGCTACACAAAATTCTGATCGATTATTGATCCAAAAGTTTGGTAGTGGAGGGTGTCCCGTGCCTCTGCTTCCTTCTATGGTGGGCACTGTGTGCGAGCGGAGAACACTTGAGAGGGTACGCTACGCATAGAGAGTATTTCCTTTGTGCAGGAAGTATCACAGTAATGCAGAGGGATGTATCCGTACGCACACAGAGGCCCGGCGGAGGTGGAGGGCGATACCGGGGAAAATGATCTCACATCGATTCCATTTCCGTATTGTCATCTCCAGAGCGGCACCTTATCAGTGGTGGGGACGACAAGGTACAAATTAGGTTGGTGGGAACGACACATGGTGGTGTAGTGGTGATTTGAATAAATCGATCATGTTAATACATCACTGCGGCCCTGGATACGTGGAAGGGCGCATATGGCATTATAATTGGTGGAATAATTTACCATTTGCCCCTTAACCAAATAGGATTTGATGGCAGAATGTGTTTCTTCTCCTACTGATCGCCAGCCTTCTTGGGTTTCACGCCATTAATAATACTGCAATACCGACAAGGAGGCTCACAAATGCACAATAACACGCCTGCACACACACAGTCACACATATAAACACAAAAGTGCGTGCACAAACACCAAACATATGAACACAAACACGCGGGCACACATGCAGCCACATATGCTCACGAAATGGCTTCATTTTTCCATGGGAAAAAGCTAAAAATGCACTTTCATCCACAAACCCTGCTAATTATTATGTCGGGAAAAATTTATGGCTTTATATATTCCATCTTCATTGAGAGGGGACGGTGATAGGTCAAAGGGCGACGAAGGACGGATTTATGCCCCCAAATTATACGGAGAATCTCCCCGATGATTTATTGGATGAGAAAAGGAATTGAGTGTGGGACATTACTTCTCTATCGTCTAACATGAGCATTGTATATATAGAGCTCCGCACTCGGTCAAAGTGACAAGATTAGCATTTGAACTTGGATATTATATCGTTTTTAGTGTAGTATGTTCAATGAAGGAGAGACAGAGAGAGAGAGAGAGTGAATGGAAGTAGTCAAAGGTTATACACGGCCATCGGCGCACAACTACAGCATAGTATTATCCCAATGTTCATTCATGAGGATAACAATGTGCTCACGTGTGGGGAGCATCCATCTCTTGGCACAATCAGTGCGCTCGCTCTGACTGATAGTGAAGTGGGAAATATATGTATGCAGAAGTAATGGTGCTCTGTGTGTGGATTTAATGTGACGTGGCACGGAGAGGGGCTGCGGACATACACACTCACACGCATAAACACACGGTGCACACACGAAGGTATGTTGCTGTAGCTGCGTCGTACTAATAACAATTATTATTATTATTGGTGTAATATATGGGGGGATAGGCTGTTTATTCAGTCATATATTACACGCTTCCCTTGATTTAATAAGACAGGATTCCACTTGGATGACAGTTTTTCACCCTGCTGCTCCCGTACTCTCTCCCTCCCTATCTCCGGGTTAGAAACTGAGTTTGCACTTTAATATAGAGTAAATATACGACCGTGTCGAGTTAATTCAGAATCAGAACAGACGAGATTAGGTGTACTATGGTTGTTTGGTTGTGTCTGTGTATATATTTCTCATTTCATTCATTCCCACCGAATTTCTGTTTATTCATGAAAGCTCTGTTACTTTACTATATTCCGGCCATCTGATGACTTGGCGTATCACAAAATGATATGGTGCGGTGCATGTATGTGTATATATTCCCTGGTGAGGGAGGGAACGGAACTTGAGTGTGGTTATGCGTGAATGTGTGTGTGTTTGTGAGTTGGTTTACTTCTGCAGCCATTTACTTTGGTCTAATGATAAATGATATGGAGAGTTAGATTAGGGCATATATAAGATGAGACTCATGGTGGTCGTTAACATCAGGTTAGAGCATTCATATCACGAAGACTATATTTACCCACATCCAACTCCACTCTTTTCCCATAATGGAGGCTTCTTGACTACGAAATGTGAAGGGATTTTCGTGCTTCTCCATATCTAATTCAAATCCCCCTCTTAAAAAGTCACGGAGCTCCTTTAAGGTTAACCTATGAAAATTTCCAAATCCCTGGGCTCTGTATCTGACTGACGGCGATTGAAGTGGTGGCGGCGGGGGTAAGGAACTCCTGGAGTTGGTAAGGATCAAGAAGCGGCTCATACGGAGTGAGTGAGAGAGTGAGTTTGTGCGTTTGAGTATATGAAGCTCTGCATGTGTGCTCTGATTCAGCTGCTGGCCACTCTTCCACTCATCTGTCAAGGAGAATTATTCGACTACAATTCATTTGGCCTTGACTTCTCTGGTGTCTGTGAGAGAGGCTCGAGTGTAAATGAGTTAGGGGGAGATTTTTGCACAATTTCTTCCATACTTTTGACTTGCAAATAGATGACACGCTGGCAGCTGTCCAATGAGTTCCGAATCACTCTGAGTCAACTGGTGAATTCAATGTGCCTGTGTTGGTCGGTCACCCTTTGACGCGGAAAAAAAGTTTTGGGAGTAGCCAGCAGCGTGACAGTGGTGGATGCCATACAAGAGGATGATGTGCGGCGGGTGTGGGTAATGGAAAATGTCATTACTTGGATTTATACATACGCAGGACCATAATGTTCGTCTTTTTGGTACGACACACTACTGTGGGATGGCCTGGTTGAGGAGTATACAGAGAGGAGAAAAATCTGCACGGTCAAGACTTTCCGAGAATAAAGCTGACGTGTGTGGTAATGTGATTTTACTTGTTCGGTCAGGCTGATAATTTCTAGTATCACAGCTTGCTGACAAACTCTGAGCCACTCGGAGACCCATACTATCACATGTACGCACACACACTCACACACACAAAGGAGACCACTTTTACTCTGACTTTTGGCAGGGTGGCAGGTCGGAAGAGAGGCTGACAACCAGGGATCTGATCTGCCCTATCCCTGCTGTGCTCACAACCATTAAGTTTGCAAACTTATTGGAGAACACAAGTGCAAACAACCATTATAATAAAAAACGGCGACGATCCCATATAAAGTTGTCACGATCGGGTGACGGCCACTCCTTGTTGTTATTGTTGTTGGCAGCAACAACAACCATGGCTTAAAATGTCCCATGATTGTGGTAATAACTCTGTGGTGGAGTCATACATGGGACCATGGGAAAGGCTTCAAAGTTATCTTGTAAGTTATAAACGAGAAAACAGGCTCAATATTCTCAAATTACGCCCATTCATCAAGCCAATTCTGATGCACTTTATGAAACCGGAGATAGTGTGGTTATGCATTATGATCGGAGCAGGTAACAAACTACACATGACCAGTTTTTCTCCACTCTCAAATCTCGGTCAGACTCTGGTTTGCATTTTCATATGAGTGAGACTCTCATGCGTAGGATGACGTTAATGTGGAGCCTGGTCTAAATCCGTCTGACAATGTAGTGGGGAGTGTCATTGGAGCATTATCAATGATGGGCTTATAGTGGAAATATACAATGTGCCAATTCACTTTCGTGTGTGTGTGTGTGTGTGTGTGTGTGTTTGTGCATGTGTATGACGATGAGGAACCTATATGGTGAGTGAACAACGTTCATTGGAGTGGTTAACAGCAAACATTTGTCTTCGCCCCGGTGGTGGGAGTAATGGTAGACATGCTGCTGCTGTGACGTGAAGCTCTTCAAATAGGCGACTACTACTGCATTTGTTTTGTCCCATGTCTGCCTGCCTTCCTACCAGTACTTCTCCTGTCATAACTCTCATACTCTATTTGAGGCTGACTTGAAGGCGGTTATGACTTCTGTTCATTGAGATGACACCTAATTACAGAGACTCAATGTGCAGCTGCGTGTTAATTAAAGCGGGTTATGAGGGGGAAGTTGTAGTAGCTTTACTAATTCAACAGCAGTAGTGTCGACACTTGAAGCTCATACATGATGATTTCCTGCCACCACAATTTCTCCTTCGTACTGCACCCAGTGCAGTGCCGTGGACGGGGAGACATGATGATGATGATGATGAAGATGACTTGCACGTCTCTCACTTGAGTTTGTGTATGTCCGTCCGCCGTAGTTTCCGACGAGGAGAATGACGGGCACAGAAATAGACGCATATAGAATGAACTCCGCGTGTCCGTTTGTAGGCCTCTATGGATGTGAATGAGTTAGATATGATGACAGGGCGAGATAGTTTTGTGATACAAATCACAAGACGTTTCTAACCCATGTCTTATTAAGTGCTCCCACGTGCAGCCACTGCTTAAGGATGATGACGTCAGTATGAGTTCTCCACTCACTGGACATTACACTGCGCATTCCCATTATTAAGGAAGCCGACAAGTGGCTTAAGAGGAATTTCACCTTATTAACGTCCGCTTCTTCATAAGAAGTCATCCTTTACAACTTACTATAATAACACTCAGTGATGCAGAAAAGGCTGGCCGGCGCATATGGCTACGCGAACATTTGTTTGTGAATTCCCTTGCCTCTTTCCACATCACTCTCTCAGTCAGTCGGATAGACCTGACGCTTTGAAATTAGTGTCGCTCCGCCTGTACAGCACACACCCTAGTGTATATGTGTTTGTGTGTGTCAATGATTGATGGGAGAAATGTCATCTGACTAGAGGGAATGGTATTAGAGCAGATATGCGCTATACTACGTGCAGATATTTCGCGCTTCGAAGCCCTCATTCAGTCCATGCATGTGGTCTTGTGAGATGATCATTTCTGATAATGATGAATGCTCAGGAGTAATAATAATGAGTCCAGGTTCCAAATACGTTATTAGCGTGTGTGGGAAGTTTGTTTCCGAGGTGGTTCTGGCAACGACGACGGCGGCGGTGGTTGTGGTGGTGGTGGAATGTGTAGTAGAAACTCACGCTCATTGGCTCCCATCCGCAGAGGAATGAAGAGTCATAAGGCGATGAAGCGATTGTGAGGGACGGCGAGCTAGTATGTTATTTATTTCCCATTCATCCCGACCAACAACTGATTCAACATGAAATTATCGTGTACCTGTGTCTGTGAGAGAGAGAGAGAGAGAGTGAATATGTTGCTTTACAGTTAATGCATATGCGCATTTTTATTCTTTGCAGGAACGGAATATAGGCTGGAACGAAGAGGAAAAGAATTCTGGTGTGGAGACACTCTGCAGATCTAATACAAAACTTTGACGGCGAACACCAGCACAGCCAACATCAGTGGGAACAACTCATTGTGTGTGCAGAATCCAAGTGATTTATGAGCGAGCGGGAGAGGAAAAAGTGCGTGGCCTATGGGAGAAGAGCTATAGAGCTACGAGCGGGATTTGAAAGAGATTGAAAATCTTGACGAGTTGTATTAAGCAGGCGGAATCAAGCGGAGTATATCATTAGAGGAAAAAATAAGCTGAAGGGAAGGACGTGAAATAATATACGCCCAAATACTTACCCGCCAGCCGGTTCGAGCATAAACATCCAGCGGAACTTTTCCAATTTCCTCGGACTGAGGAATCAACGTGTACAGTGCTGAACCAGCCGCTACTACTGCTATACTACTACTATTGCCAGTACTCTTCTCAAACCCTCCGTGCCGATAGCAACAGAGAATTGGTTCGGGAGTCAAGAAGACGAGCAACTCGAGCGACTGTAGAGGAGACGGAGGCGAAGGAGGGGAACTAATCAGGCTCTATAGTTGGACTGTGTGTTTTCCCGTGTCATTGGAATAGTTTATGCAGTGCCGAGTTGGAATGTGGTAGTAACTTAAAGTGGGCTAATAGTAGGAGGGAGTTAAGGGCTCGACGCACGACCGGCCCATTACGCACCGGACTACTTACTATTCTGCAGGCTGGGAGGATAATAAGAGGTATTGATGATGCGTTGAGAGCTTACAAAGTAAGCTGCTTACTACGCTGCCCCACTAAAAATCTCTGATGGAGCACACTAGTGAGGAGAGGAGCTGAAGATATTATTGATATGCACGAACTATTTTAGCATCTACCATCATCAAGCTTCATAAGACAAAGTGAAGAGATACAGTACAGCAAGGAGCTCAGCACCGCCTGGCCCTCTCTAAGGCTCTCAAAGACTCTTGGGAAGAGGGATACGAAACTGTAAATCAAAAGCTCGGGCTCACACACACGTACACAACACACACAGACACACACATACACACTCACTGACTTTTGACAAAGTGAAGCAAGCTGACTCGGACACCGTAATTTCCCTACAGCACGCATCCTTCGGAGTACATACAGGGAGCTTTCATCGACTCTCGGCCCCTGACAGCAACTTATTGCTTCTCACCCGCTAACAATCATCGCTTTACGTCCAACATTTTAATGTGACTTGGATGAAAGGGACTTGGATGGAGTGAGAAGAATAAAAAAACCATCGAGTTTTATACAGCGGAAAATCCTATATATTCCCAGTGGACGCGGCCGTGGGCCGCCAAAGGCAAACTTGATTAACTCAAATCAAATGTTTCAAACTCATGAGCGGTTGAGAGACGTTGTTCTCGGTTGGGACGACGACGACGAATGCGACGGCGGACTCATATATTATTATTCTTGAAAAAGTTGGCTCACGCATTGGCCATAAGGCGTGTTTTTATGCGCAGAGATTGAGAGAGAGAGAGAGCAAAGGGGCACAGTGTATATGTGTGTAACGCTCCGCTTGCCCGGATTTAAGTGCTTATAGTGGTAACGGGGCAGACCGCATTAAAATCCTCTTTCTGCTAATGCAGTTGATAGACAGAGCCGTAGTACTCTTCTGACCATCGGCATACTCGTAAACAAGTGCGGGGATGAGAGGAGATGGAAGGCTGAGGAGGATGTCGATGATGATGGCACAGTAATGACTTTCAGATCCGCCGTCTCCACAGCAACAGGATTACAAAGTGCCTGAAAGTAAATACATATACGCACTCACACATCCTTACGCGGCTGTCTTCCCCGATCAACCCTCTCCCTCCAAGCTCATCGAACTTGACAGGGGGAATTGCTCTCCGGTTTTAGTTGGCGCATCTGGAACAGTGACAACTTTTATTGTCCTGTGGATCCACATGTGTGTACATACTCCTGAGTGTGCATAGCTCGGGCTTGATCCCTTTAAGCCGGTATTCCTTCCTGGCGCTCAGTTGAATTTGAGGTACAAATTAGTGGATCAGCTGAATCATTCCCTTGGTTCTTACACGGTCACTACTGGGGCCACCGCACTACGTGGATTTACGATTTCGCCAACACCTTCTGTCCATCAGCAAGCTGTGGAGGCTGCAATGTGTATTTAGGAGACATTTGAACAGTGTGAAATCCCTTGTTCCCTCCACTCCTTGTTACTCATGCATCCGATTTCCCTCTCAAGTCGGTGTACAGAAAATGTAAGGACAATGAAGAGACCTCACTTGACGTCTCCCCTATTTCGCATAGCCTGGTTCTGGATCATCGCCAGCTCCTTCGGCGGACCATTCGTTGAAGGTGAGTTGAATTTTGTGTATATGTGCCTGTTGTATATTTTCCTTTATGTTGAACACGTGTCCCATACGACCCGCTCGCGTCAGGGAAATTTTGTCCATTTTGTTCACAATTTAGAATTTAATGTTTACATCCAAAGGTTAACGCTCGCTATTGCTCGGAAAAACAGACACTCACGCACGCAAACGTTTTTTGGGCCATAGTGTACGGAACGACTGGCGTCAGCTGTAGTTTGACCTTATCAGGATGGTGATTAGGCTATCAGTTGCATTAATCCCACATCTTTCTGTGTCGGAAGTGGCGACGCTGTGGAGGGTCATTAATGAGATTCCGCATTAATTAAAACCTTATCATTTAACATTAATGATTCTGATTAATTCTCTGGTCATACTGCTACGGCCTTATACGGAACCTGGCCGGGGGCTTTTGCACGGCGATTTACGACGAAGGATGATGATGATGGCGTGTGAAATGTGAGGGGGGAGGTGAACTGCGTCGGAGGAAGGCGGTCCACCGGTGTTACCATAGTACTACTTCGGTGTATCACTTTCCTCCTCCACCACCACCGGTTCAAATTTCAACCCATTAGATATGGTGAGCATGTGTAATATATGAATAAGAATGAAGGAAATTTAACCGCATCTGTATTCCGGTATGAGCATCATCATCATCGTCATCATGTGCGCTGAAGGGTTTTTCGAGCGAGGTCCTCACCCACACTGTCTGAGGGTCTTACAAGGTTCGATGAGGTGCGAAAACGCCCACACTTTTCACGCACCAATTTACCAACTGTCCCGCCATCACGGTAGTGTATCGCCTCGTAGTTTAGGCTAGTGAGAAGGGGACAATAAGGATATCCTCCTGGTTTTTTACCTGACCAGTTCACCCTCACCCAGCTGCTGTTGCTGTTGCTGCCACTTCATGCTGCTATGTAATGGTCACGCAATCGTTATTGTCAACATATTTTGTAGACTGGCTGATGAATTCCTGTGTAGGAGCCCTTGGAGCAGTGGTGGACCTCATAAAATAATGATAGAATGCACATGACCCCTGCCCACTATTTTGCACATGCAGTTCTCCCTGAGGGTGCACAAGGGAGGGTTCACGCGAGCGGTGATGTGAAGCGGCGCGGTGAATCTCTGGATACGATCGCCCCTCCACTCACATGCAATTAACTCTCGCTTCTCACTGAGGCCATAATTTAGAGGCGGATATAAACGTTGGACATTTTCATGGAGCCTGCAGTGAGGAGTTGTGTATGGAATGGAGCCGTCCATGTAATTACGTGCAAGCTCAGGGAGTACTACTCGTCAGTCCGGCTTTTTGGCTGCTATTACCGCACACGCCAAGATGTCGTAATGATTCGGATCGTCCCTTTTCTCGTGTGCTATACGGCAGGCACATTTGCCGGCTGCAGTTTACCCTCAGTGTCTGTACCTTATGGCCTCAACTAAACTAACTACTTCCACTACCACGACTACTAGTCTGGCCAAATCTCATCTGCTGGCCGAACCCCAATCAAGGACTGGAGGGGGAATTATAAGTACGGGTCATAATAAAGTTGATGCAGACAATTATTATTTTCTTAATTACGACCACTTAAGGCCCGATAGGTTGAAATCATGGCTACACGTGGGATGGGATGAAAAGGACCGCCGCGTCGTATCCCCTTAACGTGGTAATGGGGAACGGGAGGGTGGACTCGGCTAAAGGCGGCAGAGCTGAATCGAAGCAATAAATTGACTTCACACCAAATTATCCCGTGAAATCTGCGTGGTCGGCCCTCCTGAATTTTCCCTATAATACTCCTCACACTGCCGTAAATACAGATATACTTCTTACCGCTACAAGCACTTCCTCCCTTGATCATCATTGCCCGGGCTCACCATCTTAATTAAAACTGAGGGTTTAGTGTTTAGAATCCTATGTGACTACGTCGGCGTGAGGCTTTAAACTAATTTAAAATTACCAAATGATGACTCATGATATGAAAACATGATTATCTATATGCGCAAGTTATTATTGAGATATTCTGACGGATTACTTGACATCTGCTGCTGCATGACGTTGCTGTCGGTTGCTGAGACGACTCATTTCTCAAAAATCGTGTGTGCGCCGCGCATGCATGTAAACAATGGCCAGGCCCTCAAGATTAATGAAATGTCTCTCCCCTTTCCTCCTCTTGTCCGAGAGGCTTCTAAAGCCGCACACTTTTGCCTTCTCCTCCCTTACGGATCTCTCTTTTTTCACTGGTGTACCAATCTAACTTGAAAGGAAGCCTTCGGAAGAAAAACAGGAGTTGTTCAACTGAGCGGGAAATTGTGAAGGGACCTGTGAAGGTTTAAAAGGGTTGGGGATTGAACGTGAAAAGCGGGCTTTTTCCACGCTTTTCATCCTTCCCCATGCATGGGGACAGGCTACAATAATGGCCCATTTGTGATACTACTAACTAACTACGAGGCCGCGCCAAGGATGAAAAAAAGCACAGAGGTGGATACAAACTAAATAAGATAGCAGCGCAGGGAAAAGAGTCTAAGGAGACAAATGAGTAATGGGAAGGAGCATGGATGGACTTGTACGGGAATGGAGAAGGCTCATTAACTTATGAAAAATGAGAATATATTTGGTAAAAGAAATCAGAGATTTCATTACCCCGCATCGCGGTCTATCTCTCGGCTCTCTTTCGCTATGAACTCGCTAGCTACTACTCCCTCCGCTCTTTTGAGTCAGAGTATGGAGAGGATGAGGGAATGGGAGTGAAGGTTCTCCACACTTGTGATGCTTTTGAGATTACCGCCCAGCAAGTTGATGTATACGGTCATGCGTATAATAATAATGATGAAGAAAAGGGGGGCCTATAGTCTTAGGGGTAATGGATACCCTTGCTATGGTGCGGTCGTAGTTGCTCTTGTTTGTCCTTCTAAAAGCCGGGACATAGTGTATATAAGGAGTTATGGATACTGCAACGGTAGGAGCCAAGTACTGTGTGAGGAGGAGGAGGATGAGTAGACAGATGCAGGGATTTTTTGCCCTGTATATACGAGGAGTAGCCCATTAGTTACGAGCTCAAGTTGATACGCGCCAGGTCTCCCGGTATTACCGCTCTACTCCTCCATCGTTTGTCATGGGAGAGATGACGAATGGCTGTTTTATTTTCCACACAGCATAAAAAGAATATTACATGGGGACGGGAAGCAATGGGGGCACAATAGGAAGCTCCCTGCCCCTATTCCCAGTTCACATGAGGATGAAGTTGATGATGATGACGATGATCATAATATCAGTATGGGTTTGAATTTGTCACCACACGACCGTTCCGCAATATGTTCTTATCCCCAAACTCTGCCGCGCTGCTATAAACTGTGCAAAAGGGCCTCTATGGAGTAGTACAATGAACTTATGCAATTGCATCTGGCATAGTATATAGAACTGCTTGGACTGGAGACAATAGAATCTCACACATTGGTTCCGCTGCCGCCACCGCCGTTGTCACCGCAACCACATGGTGGAGCAAATACCCGGAATTTCCTCGGTATGGATGTACGACCATGTGTTGGGAGTGCACCCCGAATTTGCATTGTTCAGAATGGTTGCGGAGGCGTGCCAACTGTGCCCAGATTTTCTGTATACAAAGGGAGTAGCTGGCACTACTATGGATGGTTTATATTTGTCGCATGTGAGAGAATAACACGAGGCTGGGAAGGAAAAATTACGCTCACGATATCAGACTGAATCAATCCGTTCCCTGCTGTTATTTCCAGCGTGATGAATGCTCACCCACCTCCCTATTCTTGTCTGTGGGAACTGGGCTGGGAATTTAATGGGTGGGAAAAACAAAGGAGAGCGGGCGAGGGGGAGGGACGACGGCGACGACGACGCTGGGGAAATCATGAACATTTGAATTTTGTCTGGAAGGAAAAGGTAAAGGGGAAAGACTTTCCATCAATTTCGAAGGAAAAATTCCAGGGAGGGAGGTTTTATATGTGGGTTGTAAGTATATTTTTGCATGCTTCTATGTGTGTGTGGATATGTACGCCTGCGTGCTTCATTTTAGATGAACTATGGGGAAGGAGCACTTAAACTGCAACTAGTGTTGGCCCCAGACTCGGAAGTTTGCAGTGGCCATTAACCCAAGCCATCACTCCCCTTTTGTTTAGGGGGCTCATTTGATAAATAGCCAATGAATCCCCTCATTTTTCCAACTGTCACAATGGAAATCACGTCAATTATTTGGATCGACCATCGTTATCATCATTGGAATGACTACCCTGGAGTACATATTTGGAGGGACAGGTTGTTCCATGATGACGGGCTCCAGGTGGATTGTAACCCAGGGCTGCTATTTCCCAAGTTGAAATGACTACCGGGAACACTGCACTGGCTACAGTAGTGGGCACTTCTGCACCGTTATTATGGACCGTGACATGGCAGGAGGCGGGACTAATGGGTGACGGAAGGGGACAATGCTGGCGGACGGGAAGTCATTAGTGGAGGTGACAGTGGGATAGGCGTGAGATGAGATATAGTGGTCTGAGTTGGAGGAACAAAGGCTCTAATGTAAACGAGAATATCAAAGGGATGGAGGCCTTTTAAAATCGAAAAAGGGAGCTACTTTCACCCCACTTTTGTTGTGCAAATCATGGTAAAATATTGTGATTTTCAAAGGTTCTTAGCGTGATGTAAATTAAATTAAATGGACTGATGAAATGGGCCTTGGCGAGGTTATCTGGACGCACAGTAGTGTGTGGAATGACTGGGGAGGAATTGATACGTTGGGGATGGGAACATATCGCGATAAAGTCGTCGCCCTCTCGCACTTTGGCTCTACACACACACACACACACACACACACACACACACGCATGTCAGCGCCATAACACGCCACAGCCCGCAGCACACAGATCCTTTGTCAGAAATGTGTCAGCTAAGTATTTGTCACTTGTTCAGGCGGAGCACTGCGAAGCGGAGTTACAGTTAAACTTTCCAACGGTTACATCTCAATGTGAGAACGGGATGACAGCGGAAGGGGCAAAAGGTCGCGTTGACAAGACATCCCACTTGCTTTCCGTTTGACGGTGCGAGGGAAATGGGAGCTGAAACAGCGCTCTGTCAAAATGTGACCAGGGCTAGGCCGCCGTTAACCCTCTTGTAAGGCCAAGATCATTGGGGATTTACGAGGGAAGTTGCGAATAATAATAGTAATAATAATAATAATAGAACTGATAATTTATTGACCTTTGATTCCTTGCTCTCTACGTATGTGTCTTTCTCTCTGTGAGGATGCTAGCACTGGCAAACATCTAATCTGGACATTGAGGCGAAACTGATGGTCATTAAGAAGGGATCAGTTTCATGGGAGAGGGAATAGGATGATGACGGGGTTGGGAGTGGATGTGATAGTAGTTGTCGTGACGTAATTTGAGCATAAACGCAGACATTTGCACTCAAATGAGTTTTTGCAGATCTACCCCTGTGAGCCGTTGAAAATACAATGGGGTAGTAGAGGAGCCTTAATAGGATCATAATTGCCGTCAATTCTCCAACAATAATGGGTATCGTCTAAATGGATCAATTAGATTAGCATGTGCCGCCTGGTAGCAGGCGGAGGATGCCTGGAAAATAGTGGGCCAAAAGTCTCCCATGCACTCAAGCACAATGGCACTCAGACATGCTCTTATTGGCGAGGATTCTCCCACTGTCGATTTGCAGTTTAGCCCTCGCACGAACGTGAGTATAAAGTTGTACTTGAGAGTTTCTCTCTTCACGGATGCAAATCCAAAGTGGAATCCAAATGGAATAGACCATCTCAACTACCACCGGGTCTTCTGAACGAGTACAGAAACTGGTAGTTCTCAGGAAAGGTTCAGGAATATTGTACACGTACAACATGGGAAAATCCATGAGACATTTCTGCTAATGGCAGTGTAGGAGTAAATGACAGTTTCATACAATCCTCCCTTATCAACTGCAACTCCCCCGGACGTGACGACGACGGCTGACGACGAGAGCTAGATTTTGCTCGGAATGGACCACCGCTAGGATCGATGTGAAAGCTTTGTCTACACGGCAGATAAGGTGATAATTGTGGATTCATGCTAGAGGGCCGTGAAGGCATGAGGGATTAATCTACTGCCGCTGTGCGTCTATCCGTCATTCTGATTTGCAGATCCTCATAATACGTTTGAGAAGGCATGACAGGGAGCGATAGCTTATGAAACAGTAGCCCAATGTCCACATCAAATCATCTTGGCTCGGCTATGAGGTCCGTTTATAAAAATAAACAGGGGTGTGTGAGATTAAATTTTTTTGCAGTCCACATATAAGTCTTTTGCTCGGGCTGATAAAATGAACTCCTACGGGTGGTACTCACAATTGACGGTGGGGATTTAGCGTTAATAAATTTTATGTTAGCCATTTATGCGCGGGATGACTCAACGTAAACGTACTTAGGTCTTCAATTTGCAAGGGCAACCCAACGCTGAATCCTCTTACGGAGGCTCCTACATACGATGAGATGCAAAGGTAGTGACTTTCCTGTAGCCTGTATGAGTACATCCATGCATCTGAACGGGACTCATCGGAATCGGGTGTCTGCAGGGCATGACGCGGAAGAGACAAGTTAACTTTTTGCTCGGAATGACATAGGATACGGGTAACTGAGCATGCCGAGGCCCGCAGTACAATAAGTTGCGTTTCCGATTTCAGGGATTCCTGCGGGCGGTTTATATGTTGCAATAAAAAGAGGAATCCAATCTGTCTGAGTTCCTTGCCAAAGTGGAAGTTTCTTTTTTTTTTGCACGCTTTTGGGTTTACGCCTCCTGGCTTTTCCCTGTGCACATATCCATAATATACATGTGGATTAACCCGCTATAGCTATGCCATAGGAGTAGTGGGAGGGGAAAGACCGGGAACGTGTCTAGTGCACCATGGACTTTTCGATTGAGTGAACCGCCCGCATCGGGAAATAACAAGGCCCTTCCCCGGCGCCACTTCAGTCTCGTCGGTCGTAACAAGGGAAATTGAGACCTGACGAGAGTTCCCTATACTACCGTCCCTCATTCTTCAGTCAGTTCTGCACTAGTTTTTCTCCAATGTCTTTGAAGAGCTAGTCAAGTGGATATGGAGGAGGGTACGTCCCATTCACTGGATAGAATGGCTAGTCCGATTTAGCACGCGGAAATTGATGCACGTGTATGTATGGACGTACGTGCGTCCGTGGAAAAGTGGATCGGGTTCTGCCATGGTTGTAGTATGCAACGAGCCCAGGATCCAATCTACATAATTCTGTAAGACCGTCGTCAACCGGCTCCCCCCTGCATAATATCTCAGCTGGGGCACGTGATGGTAGGTAATTCAGAGGGAGATTCTGGGACAGAGGTAAAGCCGAATTATTATTTCTCCTCCTTTGCTCTCTCCCTCCTTGCTCGTTCTGGGAAAGAGGCCATACTGGATTCTCGCAGTTTTTCCCCCAGAACCCTAGAGTAAGCGGTGACGAGAGTTTGGCGAAAAAAAGGCGAGGGAATAAAGGGTGACGTTTCTAGCATGCAAAAACGCGTGGTGCAAAAGTACCCGGGTAAGGATATATGTTTTGTGTATACTTTTGTCTGCGTCAGCAGTTATTTAAGTGGAACGCTCTGTCTCTACGCTCCCAATAACTTTCTCTCGAGTGTCCTGCGTACCCTTAGAAAAACTTTGGATGTCTACTCTAATTAGTCCTCACCCTCGGCCCCTGAGTACCCAGATATGCAAGGGCGTGGGATGGATCGGGAGTAAGTGGAAGAATTGGGAGAAAAGATGGGAACTTTTACTCCCAGGGGTGCTCATTCTGTTTGGAGGAATTCAAAAGAAGGCGCGTATAAGAGGACGCTCCGAAATGAACTTTGTTTACGGTACTTTAATAACGCTTAATACGGCCACAGTATTGGGAAGTTTGAAGCAACTCAACCCGTTCCACCAGCTTTTACGGCTCGTAAATGGCACTGCGTACATTTTAATATTGGACGTGGGCCCATGGTTGAAGGGGCACTATTTGGTCCCCTTGCGGATTTCTTATATTAGACCTCACCGCCTCCTCCATGTGACATAAGTATATCCATAGTGTAAAGAATGAAAGTCATACAGTCATTACAAGTGTTCCATATTACTCTGCCGCCGCCACTGCTGCAGCTTTTAGTTAGTACACACGATGCAGTGTGGTATGTTCGCTACAAAAGACGAAATTGGTCGCGGATCGGAATTGGAAAGAGCCAAACTTTCTTTCAGTATGGCTCGCTCCATCCGGGTATGTATGTGGGGTCCGTGTGGATGATGGGGATTACCCGACCACTTGCTACTCTCAGCCTGTGCGTTAAGACGGGTAGAGGAACAAGTAAATGGCGGGGAAGCGTGAATATTTGAATGAAACTCCAATAAATTCCTCCACGAATTTCCCTTGGTAAGCGTTAACCGTCGCGTCCCTTCCCATCCCCATGTACTACCATAGACCTGCTGTATAAGGAAATATGCACACATGCGGCGCTTCGGGTAAAGATGGGAGCTGTAAATAGTTGGGCACCTCCGGTTAGTATAGTGGCCCGGGCTTCATCCCTACACAGAACGACCAATATGCACGCCGGCGTCTTGAGCAGTTGTTGAGGGAATGAATGGCTTTTGTTAACGAAAGTAAAATAAGGTGGGGTGGGGATACCTTACGGAAGACAGGGGTGGTGGGTGTGCATGTGTGTGCCATAAAGCGGGAGACATGGAGCAATCTCGCGCAGTTTCAACCCTCCATAATAATGGTAATGTTCTCCGTGGCGCGACCATGCCATTGCCGTCTGCCAGGGTGGAGGAACTGCACACTAGTGATGGAAATCATAGGATGTACATGTGTTTTTCACTTTTATTTCCCCGTAACCATAGTGTCCGCGCAGTGAGGAGGGTGGGTGAGGTCTGGAGGAAGGGAAAGATGCATCAGCAGCAGGGAGTTTTGGGAGACGCGGAGAAGAGGAGGAGGCGGAGATGGTTGAGGAATTGGCTTGGAAGCTACTTCTACTACTCAGCCTAGAGCTACGTGCTTTGGCTGATATGCAGTGAGTCAAAAGTAATACTCTTTACTGTTACCAGAGTACTCCATTCCCCTCCTTTTATACCCACCTCCATCCGCACCCTCTCTCTCCCTTGATACACATACGTGGAGTCAATCTTTCATGTGGAATTGGCATTAGTTTCGGGAGAAAGCGGAAGAAAGTGTGAATCTAAGCATTTTCACTGGAACTTACGTCCGAGTCAGTCCCCGAAAGACATGCTCTACGGCACCCGATGGAATTGTAGTTACATAGTCGGTGTAGAGTGAGCCCATGCCCGGAGTTACATTGTAATCGGTATGTGGATGATGACTGTATGTGTGTCTTATGTTTCCACTCCCTGTGTAAGGCGCTGTACAATTACTCGTATTAAGTGCAGGGAAAATAGGGGCGGACGTGGTGTAAAGTACAGGATGATCTGACTCCGAGGAGAATTTTGTGCACGCGAGGAGTAAACACTTTCTCCATACCCCCCAACTCCCTACATACAATTGCTCAAATGCATAATAGCATGAGGAGTCGGCTCGCATGGCCAGCTCATATTATTGACATAGGTTCGTGCACTGACTCAAGTGGGGTGTGGGCTATATGGGAGTGTGTGAGTGAGATAGATATGTAGGATAGTGAACAGCATGTCCATATTTGGTTGTTTTATTTGGTTCAGTTCGTGGTGGTGGTGGTGGTGGTGTTGGACAGAGTTTTACGGGGAGATTTTGGAGCGCATTCCGAAGTAATAGGGAAGGAATAGGTTTCCATGTTTTAACCTTGTAATGGTCCTGCGTGTAAATTGGTGGTGGAGTAGAAGGAGCGGTAGGGAACTGCAGTGCAACCACTGCATTTCTCACCCTCGTTCACAATTCCCCCTCTCACTACTTCAGGTTATATGTACTATTTCTCTTCGTATGGTTCTCCGTGGAATGAATAGCTCTTACTTCATGTGTACAACTGTCTAAATTATCCAGGGTGGGTGTATGCATGTATGCACATATAGTTCCTACCCTATAATGTATTGGGACGTGCAAGGATGGGAACACACCCTCGGAGACTTAGGTGGCGTAAACCTGTCAGTGTGGTAAGAGGGAGCAAATAGTGGGAGCAGGCTCGTACATACTATCCGTGCCAAGTTTTTCCGTCCCGGCCTCCGTAAATCAAATGCCCAACACTTACACCTATTATCTCCATGCCAACTCCCTCACCACGGTGTGCGCGGAAAGGGAGTGAAAAGTTAGAGTCAAACTGTATACCTATGTCGAGGAATATATACAAGTTGGAAGACTACAGACTTGCGTCCCTGCGGCTGAGGAATTGGATGGGGTGAAGACGGAAAAGAAGGAAAAGACTCACATCACCGAATTCTCCCCCTTGTCTGGCTCTCTCTCTCTCTCTCTTTCTCCGTTTCACAGCTGTAATATTGGGTAAGGTAGGGCCATATAACTTGTTACTACTCCACTCCCTCGTGCCGACTAGAATATCATCCCAGTGGAATTCATGGAACTCTATATACGGGAGAGTATTATCCAGCGAGAGAGCCTTGGTGTGTGTAACGTGTAACGCTAAATTGAATTTTATACCATTTTAATGTGTCCACCCCCATGCATAATTTAAGGCTAGTGTGTGGCAAAAGGACAGCTGGGCAGCTGGAATTACCCCGCCCGTAAGTCTCCCCGAACATTACGGGCCCGTATCGTTGTTGTTAAGGCCGGGTAACACACACCGTATGCTGCTCCCTGTAAACGCCATGCAGAAATGATTACTTGATACGGGAGCACGCGAGGCGGCTGACGTTGAAATGATGATACACATGCGATTTGATTTATTCCGGATAACAGAGTTCCTTGTTCCCTTATCAACTAGATTATCAAGTTGACAATGGTCCTTTTCCCGACTATGTGAGGAGGCTATTGCAACCCGAAACGCAATGCCAAAATTATTCTTCGCCCCTGCAGGTTTCACCCTCTTCCCCTCACGGACTTGGCTTGACCCACACGAAATGAAACCATTATTATTGGGAGTGAGTGCCGTAAATTTTAGTTTTTTCCCCAGAAAAAAAAATAATAAAAAAACTATTTGGACCATAAAGCGAATTTTTTTTAGCTTCAATGGGGCTGTGCTCCAGCATAAATAATACGGAGATAGTGCAAAGACACGTACAAACGACTCGTAATTAGCCCAACTTGCTCAGTTGTGAGTGGAAAAAAAAACAAGTTTTCATAGTGTAGTTGTAGCATACAGATGAGTAACTAATAGAGCTGAGAATGAAAGGTGTTTGCTTAAGTTTTGTCCATTGAGTGTGGTATTGTAAGGGGAAGACCGGACGGGTGTAATAGTCATGGTGGAGTCCAAACTAGACTTGAATGATGTTATGTGTCTGTGCCTGTCTGTGTTTGTGTCCATACGAGTGAAGTAAGGAAGCAGGGTTGAATGCATCAAAGAAATTGTAAGGGAGACCTTGGAAGAGGGTATATCCATGACAAGAAGAGAGAATAGGAAGAGCGAGTGAGCGACCAGGGCAGCTCGACTGGGAGTCAGGACCGTGCAGCTGGAACTGATGGACTTGGACTAGACACTATGGGAGAGAGACGGGCACTGCATGGGTAATGCCTGTGTGAGGGAGACGTAAGAAAGAGTGTATACCAGCGCAGTACCAGTAGCCCGCCTAATTCCTATTCTGCAGTATTCATGGGAAGTCAAGTCAGAAGGCATGACGATTAATTTGGTACTTAAAGTGCAGGTCATCCCTGAATGACGACGGTGCATTAAGCCAACGAGGCTCTGACTGAGAGTTTAATCTAAAAGTGGCCCAATGCAAATACTCTTGAGTCTCCACTCCTTCTGCGCAAACTGCTATGCCTACTTATATGCTCACTTTGATCCCTCATTCCATGCTGATAATGGTACGGGTGGACTTCGATGACGATGACTACGACGACTATGCAAGTGGATACGGGCTGAACCTATTTTGAATGCAGAGCCATTACACTTGAAACTCACTTCAACCCCGAATCCAATCCCCTTGAAATACCTGTGAGATGTGGAGGGTCTTGAGTGAGCCATCGGCAATTCGTTTTAATTTATAATCACATTTTCGATAACGACGTGTAGTAGTAATGCGCGGGAGAGCTGAAGCTGTGTTAGTAATAGTATGTCGTACTTCCGTGATGATTTTATGATGATGATGATGATTGGGGTAAGGAACATTATATTTAAGTCACCCAAGCATTAATACGGATTACATTGGTATGCATGTATATATAATTTGTGGAAGTTACTACATGGGGAAGGAGCCAAAAGTGAGGGAGGAAAACTGATGCGTGCCCGTGTCTTGTTACCCAACACATGCGAGGTCAATATGAAGGTGTATTAAACTCTTATCCCTCGTGGGCATCTCTCATAATTGAACCCATTCTGGATGAGCTGGGCCGATATAGAGGTTCTTTCTCTGGCTGAGTGTGTGTGGAGTCAAGGATAGTGGTGGTGATAAGGGGAAAGACAAGGGGACTATTATTATTCAAACCGTGTGTTGCTCGATTGTCAGATCCAGGCGGAGTTGAAATGGTTCCATGTGTGAAGAGTTGGAATTAGTGTTTTGAGTGTGTGTGTTTGCAGTGTTACTGGATAGAGCTGCAGGCTGTAGGCCTAATGCACAGTATGTTGTTCACAAATTCTCTTTATAGGAATAGGAGCAGTCGCATTCTGACTCTGTGTTGCTCCGGCTCTGATTTAATTAATAGTACTCGTTTCCTTCCATACGAGACCTGCTTACAATTATAATAATCATCATCACGGATGGTGGAGATGGAGGGTCCTGAAAGAGGCTCCGAGGTGGCTGGGAATGATCCGCACACACACTGTACTGTGCTCATGCAGATCAAATTGGATGGCTATGACGGCGCGGGAAGAGTGGGATAGAGCCATATGTTGCACCCCCATATATGCTACCACCACTCTGCTGCAGTGCTCCTCCGGCGTTACTAGCTTCATTTCATATTGCCTCTTCCAGCCTGTCTCGCACAGCCCATGGCATTACCTTTGAGTTTTAATGGTGTACATATGTGGGCCGTGGGTGCACATTGCCTATTTGTCCGGCCTGATCCGACATCCATGGCAAATGTCACCCTCAGCCTGTGGTCATGGGCGGAATGAAATCAGTGCAGTGCTCTGCTGCGCTGTGTGTGTGTGTATGTTGCCGTAGGAATGGACTGTAGGGTCGTGGCATCAGCAGGTAGAGGGATATCGCATATTAAAAAGTGGAATTGAAATTATATGGATTTCATGGTTCAGTCCATGTGGCAATACTGAGAGAGATGGAGAGAGAGAGAGAAGACGGACGTGGAGAGATGACAGTTAGATTCAGCACAGACCAGCAGCAGTGACTTTATTAAGAATTCTTCTCCGGGGGTGTGGATACCATATGGCTGGCAATGGTACAAATTCGTTGACATCTTGACAGCCGCGCATGGCGCATATCTAACTGTCCCCGCTCGCTGGTTCCATAATAGTGTATCTCCTCATCACTTTACATATTAATTTTTTTTTACTAAAGGTATCCCCTATACGCATGTCCGCCGAGAATCATTCCCGTTCATTTGCATAGGCAAAACTTGAGGAGCACAAAACGGTTGTAGTAGTATGTGGGAGATTTTGAAAACTCTTTTTTACCGCCACCACCGTGGCCACAGAGTGAGTGACGGACTGACTGAAAGTTGAATGGCGGAAAGATGCGTGAAACATTACACGATGTCAGAGCGTAACTGTCAGTTTTTTTATCGGTTCAGTAATTCCACTATGTTACACACAGATACACACAAACAATCATATACCAACTCAAGTCTTCGCGGCGTTAGGGTAAGAACTTGTCCAACTTTTATGCGGTCTCGGTAGTGGGACACATCATTATGTGTGTGGACACTAAGCTGGGAGATCATGACTACTAATAGTTTCCCAAGTATCTCAACCCTGGGATTCATGTCAGACAGATGAGAATTTTAGCACCTTTTGTCACATCATAATTTTCTCATCCAACCCACAAAGAGGCCATTTAAATATTATTTACAGTTCACATTATTCTATGAATGCAAGCGAGACAACTTGACTCCTCCGGCTATCCTTACTACCGCTGCTGGTGAGTTGATCTTGGCCTAGCTCAGGCCAACACGCAGTCTGTGAGTGCACGTGTGTGTTCCAGTGTCCACAGTACGCACATGCGTAAACACGCAAACAGCACCATAATCCACCACCAACACCATCAACTTTACAATTTACTTGACACATTGATCTGTCACAGAGCTCATTTCGCAGGGCAGCGTCAATTCTAACAGTTATATCCCCCTTCCCCCCTAATATACATTATTACCAAGTTCCCACGGACTCACAGTCGGCTATCGAGCAGGGACAAATTACAAGAAATAAATTATTGTTTACACAGGGGCATATGGCTGGGTAGAAATGAGCCGAACTTTTATTACCACATTCACTGCATTGGAGGATGCGAAGGAATATGAACACGAGCCCATTGTCACTGCCGTGGGGAAATGAAGGGAGTGCGTTTGAGAAAAATAGTATTTGCAGAGAGAAAAAGAGATGACGGCAGAATCGTCGCTGTCGTCGTAGTTGCATCAGAGATTGGATCCTGAATTCAATTTTCCCAACCTTTTCACTCCGCCAATGTCTGTTTGTATGTGTGAAGATGATGGAGGAAAAATGGATTTTTTTAGCGGGACAAAAGGTTGCTTGGTAAGGAAGGGAGAACGACGGCGATGATGTTAAAGAATGTGACACGGGCCCAGTTCTCCCCGTAATTAATGAGCCCGGCGACATTCAGGAACGGTGAGAGATTAGATGGAGGACCTCCAGTTTGGTTTTCATTTCAAAGGCTCAAGAGGAATCGGGGTGGGGTGGGGTTGGGGCTGCGTTGGCTCTGGCCGATGCAATTGAATAGAAGAGATGCACATTTATATAGCGCATGTCGTAAGGGTTCAATATATATATATATACGGATCCCACATCACCACCACCATATCGTCATCATGGGATATGCCTCCAATTATGTAATGTTTAGACAAGGAGACGCCTAAATAACAAATCGGTTTTGAACAATCTGTAACGTCAAGTTGAAAAATGATGTTCTTTCAGCTTTTGAGAATTTATCCCTCCAGAGTTGTCGTCAACGTCCCTCTTCCACTTGGCCGTCGCGCATACCTTTTCATGTCCCTTCGCGGCTGTTGGATATGTACATCCGTGTATTTGCATAATGAGAATTTCAACGAACACTCCCGCCCTTCCTCTTTAGAATGTTCGGCACAGTGCGAACGGTGTTTTGCCATTGGAGCATGATGGTGATGATGATGATGAAGCTCCTTACTCCTGCTCTTGGCGAAGTTGGCAGTGCGGATGTCGTGCGGAGGAAAATTTCAAATTATTATTGTTATTGCTATGGTGAGGAGGAGGAGGGGAAGAAAAGACGAACGTATATACATGGCGGGAGAGGGGGAAATATGGAGCAGGGAAGAAACTACTTTAATGAAAGTTATTGTAAAAAGAGGGAAAAAGAAGGAAGAGGAAAGGGTTTCATATTCCCGAGGAATATTGTTGATTATAAAGCGTCATAAGTTTTCCCTCCTTCCTCTAATGAGTTTTTCCATGTCGTTTATGGCTCAAGGCATCCCTCTCTCCTCTGCTACATAGCATGTAGATAGGGAGTCTCTTGGTGATTACTTTGCCGTTTCGTGTACATAGTCCGAGTCATCCGGTTTCTGCGTGTGCGGGAATGTGTATTTAGGGAGAGGCTGGCCGAGGCTCCAGGAAACATCATCACCCTGTCCCTGTTTAGCATATATACAGTGTTGTACAGCGCGAGGTTGAAACAGAGTCTTGAGGCTCACAAAGCGGAAGAAAATGGTCCAGAAAAAAAGTCACCGGGACTACAGTACGGCAAGCTACCGCAGTTGCCTCGGCTCCTTCCTTCCTACACGGTGCCCATCTTTTGTTCCGCGGCCAGGATGAGGCTATTGTACAGTATAAGGGCTGGCGGTGGTCGTGTGATGCTATTTTATTCTCTTTTCAATACACACTGCGTGCACACACACACACACCAATACACACAGTAACAAACGGTATAGTGTTTCCAAGCCAGTTAAATCCAGGAAACCGGATGCAGCGGAATTTACTTTACACACAGAGCCACACTCACATTAATGCACATACAGAGAGCCTCTGCACTAAGTTCAAATGTTTGGGATTGTCGTGTTGTGGGCGCCTAAAATAATAGCTTCCCAAGGGCTCTTCAGATTCCAAGCTACACGACGACGACGGCGACGAGAAGAGCAGGAGCAGTACGAATGTGTGGAGCTGATAGGGAATCTCGATATCCGCAGTGTTGGTGTACAGATATGCGAAGCATGCCCGAGCCGCTCCTAGTCAGTCCTTGGTTATTGTTCCCTTTTGACTTGTAACACCCCTATGTATGCCATCCGTCTTCTGTAGTACATAGGCACAAGGGATGAAGGAGCATATGAGAAGTTGACTTTGTAAATTCTATGGTTGTTGGCCTATGTGACACATGTTTTAGCTGGGAGAGAAGCTCTTAACTCCTGTCATCGTCACTACGTGTCACCGGGTATGGCCCACACTGTCGGGTAATAAAGTGTTAGTGTATCTATGTACATGTGGGCCCGAGCTGCGGCTGGATCTTCCCATCCCGCATTTTATGGCGAGTGGTTATGACTGTGTTTATGCTAAAAAATCCTATCCGAATGGGAAGAAGCCGCTAAAGTGACACAATTCTATCTCCTCGTAGTCGTGCTTCCTGATCTTGTATAGTGCCCTTGATGGCATCGCTCAGTGAGTCGGGCGGAAGTGACTCCCCTGACCTCAAAACTACTAGAGGTTTTAACCTTTTGGCAGTTGATTTTATAGAGTGTTGACATGAAGTAGACACGAGAGTAAATATCAGGGGAGTGACATTCGAGGATTTTTGCGAATTCCTACATGATTTCTGAGGTTAATATCTAGATTTTTAAGCGAAATTATGATGGGCGGACCCGCGGTTCCCTGTTTTTAATCTTTTTAAACCGTCTTTGAGAGTGGAATCCCGTCTGTTAGCGTGGGGACGTGTTTAAATTTTCAGTTGTTTTTCCCAACTGATTTATCTTTTTCCTGGGGAGAGAAACATGTGGTTGATTGGAAGGAGGAGAGGCCGGGCTCTTTTTCCCTTCAGGAGTGTGTTATAAGGAACGAAAACAGTTGCACGTGGCTGTCACAATGCATTATGCAGGGAGTTGGGACATAATGGGAGCAACTCACAGTGAGAGTCTCCGCTTTGCTACCTGGAACTCCGGATGTTGGTGGCGGTGGGGCGAGGATATGTCTTGGTTTATGCGAGATACGCTGCTACTGTGAGTGAGCGAGTTCCCGACGGGGCTTTTTTGCATTTTTTGGCGCAGAGTCTATCAGTTTAAATAAAGGTTTTGAGGCGGAAGTGACGGGGCTTTTAGACAAAGAACTGTCACATACGTCTTGGGTAGTTTTGACTCCGGCTTTTACTGCCCGGATAACGCAACGGCAGTAACAGAGATCCACATAAACACGCCACATAAGACAAAAGGGAGAGCAACAGAGAGAGAGAGAGCGTGAGATAAGATGGAGAAGGAGGAGTCAGCGTCTCTCTCTCTTCTTTCTAGCTCACTCTCTACCCGCTCAAAGCTTTGTGTCAAAGATTAAACAGACGCTACTATCTTTGTGACTATAGATGTGCGAGGAGAAAATATATTGCCATTTTATTTTTCGGAAGATAAAAAAGGAGGCGGAGGAGTAGGAGGGGAAGGACGACGACAACGGTGAACAGAAATACGTGTAATTTAAACTGACACCGTCCTGATATGTGTGTTCGAGAAGGAGGTAGAGCCTTTTCAAAATTGACTTTATTCCACATCAGCACATAGCTTTAGCTCTCTGTTGGTATTTTTTTTCACACTGACACACTCACAGGCGAGATTTCTTGGCTTTGAAGCCCAGCTGGCGGGCCTATGTGTGCTAACTCGCGTTGACTCCAGTGAGTTGATAGATAAACTCCTGCTTTTCTTCTTCACTCCCCCTCCGAATCCTGTTGAGAAAGGTAAATAAGTAATATACAAGACTTTTCTCATCATCATCGTCGTCGTCATCATCACCAGTATCATCTTTGTCGTCCTTTTCTTCTTTTTTCATTCCACCTTGTAATCTCCCTCCATCCCTTCTTACACTGTCTGGGATCGTCTCCGAAAGATACGTGAAGGTTTACTACTACTACTAGTGGCATTAGTAATAGTAGTAGTAGTACAAGCACCAAGTTGATTAGGTGCCGCCGATAAACAACTGTGTCGCGTATACGTACCTTTGTGTGATACAGGGTAAAATAATTCGGGGAAGATTTTGGATACAAATTCTGGACGGCCATTGTGAGTGAGTGCGCATAGGCAAAGTTGAGGAACAGGAGGGTCGGGGATGATCCCTCTGATAAGAGCTCGGAGATGAAAGCATTCTGATGTTATGCAATAAACAGGTATATGTATGTACACCCTGGATCATGACCACACGGCTGAATGGTGTGGAGCGGACTGAGAGCATGTTCCATGTTCCATCAAGTCACAAGAGTGTCTCCACACGGTCTTTGAAGGTAGCGAGGTGGTGGCTCTGAGCGAATAAAGTACATCCGTACGGAAGCACGGCAAGGAAATGGGGAGACGCGAGCATAGGAATAGACACACGCACACACACACACACACGTACGCATACGGGGAATTTAGTGAATGCGGTTATTATGTACTTAAGTACGGGGTATTACAGCGTAACGATCGGTCTTATAAGCATATCTTATATAGGAGCCGTGTGGAGCAGAGGGGAGATACTTTTAAACTGAGGTATAAAACTTGCATTAACTGAGACATTTGGGAACCGCAGAATGAAGAGCGAGAGCGCGCATATCGTAGCAGTGGTAGAAGAGACCCGGCTGGGGACGGAGGGGCTGACAACGACGCGCTATATAATGTTCCTCCATACGACTAACTTGGCTATTTTGCCGGAGTCAAAGCCCCATCGCGCCCGCTCCCTCCGTCCTCTTGTCATGGTATCATGACATGTCGCTCCATTTTCATGGGGCTCTTTCCATGTAAGTGAGGCGTGGAACGGCGGCACAGCCCTGCCGCCGCGTCTCTCGCTCTCTTCTGAAAAGACTGATTGCGAATGAGGAGGGAAAAGAACCCTCTGTCCCTTGGGAGACGCGGGAGTATCTATGTACATGCGTACATATACAAAGACTGCGGAGCTCTTTGTGAACGGGTTCCAAGGATTGTTTCACCTATTTGTTACCTTCAACGTTTACTCAGGCCACGTCCCAGAGTCTCACTAGAGCCCCACTCCCGGGAGACCATATCATTTTTAACGTTGGACACGGCGGTGAGGAGACCAAGATGGTCTATTCCCGTAATAATAGCTTACAAGGGAATCTGACAAGGCATCTATATATATGTATGAGCGCATTTGCTGCGGCGCCTTCACGTTCCAGTCAGTCTCGGTGCATTAGATCCCTGGGCGACAGATTGGGACGACAAAAGACATGGGCCGTGACTTCCTCTATTGTAGAGAGGCGGGGCGGACGGTGCTGGGTATTTATGTCCGGGGTTATGCCATATGAGAGTGGGCATGGGTTTGTAGAGTACTATACTATACGCCGTGCCATGCTTGCCGCGCGCAAGCACTTTGCTGAGTCATTTTGTACCCTCGCTGTGGGGATTTATGTTGGATTGTTTACATCCGTGTAGGGGAGTGAATAACGTGCGTTCGCGGGAGTTAATCGTCCCTGATTACTCTATGCTCACATGTCCCCGCGTGGCTGCAGCCTCGTCTTTTGTGCCAAGCTCTTTGACCCTCCACTATTTCGTTCGGGGATGGGAATAATGCTGTCGGTGCGTCTCTTAGTTAGTTTGCATGTGAAGTAGCGGAAGAGTGCGATTGGGTCCCTGACGCTAAGCTCTTGCGGGAAGGTGAACGTGTGTGAGGTAGGGAAAGTGGAAACATCAAGGGAAATACGTAGTGGAATACGGATGTGGAAATGCGGAAAAGTGAAAGTTTCGTGTTCTGGCTTGATTGCTGGATCGAAGGTGGTAATCAGTGGGGATGGGGAGCATCAATCAGGAGCTGTTCAGGAGTGGCCGGAAATGGCGGATGGAAATTCTGATTATTCTTCCATACCATACGAAGTTTGAGGTACTCTGTGGCAATGGGGATGATAGCTTTGACTTCATTAGATGTCCGCTCTACGGTTAGTTGTATGGCCTCTGTGGGAGTTAGAGTTCGGAATATATACATATGAGTCAGTGTCGGTGGAGATGTGCAAGGAGTGGGAAGTGGCTTAGGGATAATATTGCGACTGCCATTTGTATGGATTATGTATGAAATCCAGCGGAGAGTGAGATCTACTGGTGGTAATACTCCTGTAGTAGTGCTGCACACTTTGAGTCTCTAATGCCCGCTCATGACGTAAAGTAAACAAAGGGATCTCCCGAGTAATACACTACCACACTCATCTCACTCTTCTGCAATAGCCGCTCATGGTTTGTTTGGCCTTGAATCCGTTCGTTACTCCACCACCTCCAACATTGTTGAATGGTAAACGAGTCGGAATCTCCATTCGGATGTGAAGATTTGGCTATAAATGAGCCTATGAACCAGTCTAGCTATAATTTAGATGCCCCGTTATCTACGGGCGAAGTGTGAGTTAGAGCCTCATATATTCCACTATACCTTCCATACATTAGTAAAGGGGGTGCCGGTGGTATATGCTAGTTCAGAGATTTACTATCGGTTTGCTCCAACTACAAAGGGAAAAATCATTTGGGGAGGGCACAGTAATGGGTTTTTGAGCCACCTATTTGTTATGTCTCCCGTAGGAGATGAATCCATTGAGCCATCTCATCGACGGCTACCTACCTAGCTAATGCTTAGCTTCAGTTCAGAGGTTATGTAATACATAATTGTATCTCCGCCTTCGATATTGTTTCTACTGCGGCGGCGGGGGTGGCAAGTCAAAAGTAATAGAATTTCTCCTAGTGTCGCTCCCTCCTGCCGCCCCATCCCTTTGATTTGTCACAATTCCCGAAAAACTCCTGGATTGACAAGCTGTCTGGTAGGAGGGGAGTCCAACGATGGTGGAAGAACCAAAAGTGAATTTAGCCCCCAGACCCTCGCTCTGCACATGTCAGGGGTCGGTTTAAGTTGTAAGCTGGCTCACGGGGAGTTGGGAAGAGACATGGGGATAGATAGGGAGAAGCCTGCAGAGAACAGGAGGAGTAAAAAATTGCCAAGACGATAGGCGAGAGCCACCTCTGTGAGTCTGAAAAGAACGGGTGGCATTGGAGGGACGGTATGTGAGGTATGGAGTGTAAGATTCTGTTGAACCCTGATTGATTGTTTCTCCTGGAGCAGTGAATGGGGAGACTGATCAGATTTCATTAGACTTTCCCTTACCAACTCCGCCAAGATCGCACAGGCTCCGCCGGAGGATACGACCACCAGGGCGTGGGGACGCTTATTTTTCTTCCACGCAGTTTTCGCTCTTGGTGGCTCCCCGGAAGATTACTTACACCAGAACCGGAGCGCATGGCCATTATTTATCTGTACTGCGGAACGTTTTTCTCGCTGTCTTATCTCTGATCTGACCATATAGTCGTCTTGGTGTGCCCGAGCAATGAAATTCGATAATAGTCCGTCCGATATGTGTCCACCGTCACTGAATGGCTAATGTTCAGAAGGTTAGTTGAGCTGTGAAGATGGTCGGGAATTCGGCTAGTAAAGGGTAGAATTTTCTTTGAAGAGGGTAGATTTGGATGCATTTTCAAAGTTGCTACCTACGGATCAGGGGTGGAAAAACTGATATGGTTGAATATATGCGGTAGCAAGGGAGTTCAAACTTATTGTAAGACTTTTCCTGTCCCTCCATCCTATACTTGCCACCGGTTGGAATCTATCTGAAAAAAATAAGAAGAAGAAGAAGAAGAAGAAGAATAAAATGGGAACATTTTTCAGGAAATCCCTAGGAGGGAAGAAACAAAGTGTGCACGTATACCTATCTTCTCGGTGCAGTAGTGTTGGCAGTGCCACTGGTAAGGCGTCCCTAATATCCGGTCCATTTCGTTTCCCTTTCTTCTCCCATGTTTGTACATTATTATACAAGGCGGCCGTGTGCCCCTGTGTGTATCTTGTGCGGAAAAACGCTGACGTCCCCCCAACCATTGCATTTTATCCATTATTACCTGGACTCACAAAGGAGGGAGGGGAGCTGAAGGAGGAGGAAGAGAGAAGGGAAAGAGAGTACAGGTCTCTTCCTTTGTGACGGGAACAAGACGAAGAAAGGAATACGACAAGGAGAAGGAGCAAGAACCCCTACGAGAGAGACGCATACTTCCATTTTCCACTCATATTCCCCATCTCCTCAAGGATGTTTGGAAGGAGGGAGCGAAGAACGGGGAGAAGAATTGATCGATGGAAGAATGGTGGAAGAAGGAGCCTTATCGGTCATACCATAACTTGTTATTAGCAGCCAGATCCTACACTACTACTTTGCATTTGAATTTGATGGGGGTCGGAATCCGGAAGTTGTGGAGGGATCTCCCATGTCCTCGTCGCCGCATGCTCCACACGGTGGTCAATGACAAATCTTCTTCAAGGCAATCTTCCCAACTTTACATGGGACAGAGCTGTGTGGGGTTATAAAAAAGTTTTCTCGGGCGGAAATTTTACCCGGATTTGGCTAGCTCATGAGGAGATCGAACCCTGCACACTCTGGTGAAGTATCTAATCTGTATGCAGAAGAGGGGCTTTGCCGGCTGTTGTTGACAATTACTGTACATGCCTTTGGCATTTCCAAGTGGTTGTACTAGTACTATTACCACTGCTACTAGCGTGTAGCATGTAACTTTTGGATTTCCATGGTGAATATATGTGAGATGATTTATGGAACCACGTGCGAGAAGGAAATAAGGATTATTATTAAGAGTCATTTTATTATAGCCGAGGTTTTCTCTAAAGGTCTCCTACAGGCCTGTGGCTATAGATGGAATCAGTGATTTTTTCCATGGTTTCACCGTGACCACCACCATCACCGGGGCATCTGGTAAAAACTTGTACAGTGTCCATTCCAGCTATCCAGGCGTGTAATTCCCTTTTTAAGTCATGAACATAAATTTGTACGGCGGTGATTCTTTAAGAGATTCTCCGGAGCAATATAGTCAAATCTGTTGAGCTTGTAAGGAGAAATGAGGAATTAATTTGGGAATATGGTCTATGTTTGGGCTTGTTCATCTTGTGGAACATGTAACTAACCACGCTCCTTGTTCCCATAGCCCGCCGGGAAGGAAGGCGATTACATGGCTTTCCAGCGGAGAAGCGCATATGTACTGAAGATTTACATTGGTGAGGACGAGTGGGTTTATGTATATATAAGTACTTACTGGGTTAGTGTACAGTGTGACAAAAGTGGAGCAAAAAGGTTTGATTTAGCATTTAGAGGAAATGTTAAAGAGGGAGTGATGCTTGTGCAAGTGACCCCTTAAGGTCAGAGTGAGATGTTAGTGATCTGTACGGAGGAGAGAATGAGATGAAACATAGCAGATGTAACCGAGGGAATGGATTCCCCATCCTTCTCTGTCTCAGGCACACACAGACGCGCACTTGTACACGCAGAGTCTCTAGATCCTCTTCGTCGAGGATGACGACAAGCAAGTATGGAACATACGGAGGAAATGCAGGGAATTACTGAGTGAGTGACTGAGAGTTGTACAAGAAAATGAGATGAGATGGTTTGCGGGGAGGGAAAGGGGGAGGAAAAAAACTCTGACGACAAGGCCCTTGCTCTTACAACGCAGCAGAGCACTATTGCACGCCATATTAAAATCCACTACACGGGAACTAGGATCAGTCACATCTACACACACAAACACATGCATAAGTTTACATGCACCGACCAAAAAATCAACTGCATGTTCCATGGGTTATGACAAGGCAGGGTCCTGGCTGGAAACCAACTATTTTACAGCTTGCTATTCCATTCGGTACATGTATATAGTATATGCGAGTGTTTGTGCACTCTTAAGAGTGCTCTTGCATTTTACAATCCCCTCGTCCTCCTCGTCGTCATCATCTCTCGCCCCATGTGAGGAGACTCCATGGCTTAGCAACGCGGATTCAAAAGGACTTCTACACAGGATGCACTCATACACGGACACACACTCACGCATACTCATCATTCAAAGACACATACAGGCACACACTCACGCATACGCATCATTCAAAGGCGTACACACATGAGCATGTTCACAGAGTAAAAATATGCATGCAGTCCAAGTGAAGCGTAAAAATCAACTAAATGGAAAGACGATACCCAGACTCGAGGAAGATTCTCCCCAAGTTGGAGAAGGAGGCGGAGGGCTGAATAGCTCCTTCATCTTCTCCTTATTCCTACCCCTCACCGGCTCACTCTTTTTTCCAATATTTTTAGGCAAACAACGCAGAAATAAACCCTCACAGACATGAAAAGTTCTCAAGCTTCACCCCTCTCTCGTCCCTCCATACCTCATTCCAAAATGCTTCGTGGAGTCCCCCCGGTATTTTTTAAAAGTGGGGACATAAAAAGTAAAAATTAAAATAAATGCTTCCTATAAAGTTGATAAGCTGAAATTCCTGAGTCTCTGACGAGGAGTTACAAATGCGGGTGGAACAGGATGTGATCATGTAAAAAAAGGAGAAAAGCTGCACTCTATGTTATTTGCACGTTGGAGTGATCCTTGGGACGTTTAGGGCAACCGGTTACTGGTAGCAACTCCAGGGTGTAACACAAACTTGGGGCACACAGTATTACTTTATATGGAGGTCTAATATACACAGTAGCAAGTTGGATACTGCCACCAGTACTACTCCCAGTTCCAGTAGCAACGACAACACAGCTCCTCTTCGTGATTGCCAAGATTAAGTTCCAGTCAAACACAGGCGTATGTAGACATGGACACATAGTCATACACGTGGAGAGCCATATAGTAAACACAGATCATCTCTACCCATGTCATGCGTAACATTGGTTCCCTCTTGGATCCTCCGCCTTATCTTTTCCTTGTGGAAACATGATGCTTCACGGATGAATTATATGTTGGACTGTTTATTAGAGCAATCATAATACTAGAGAGTTGGGCTGCCGCACAGACACTCACAACTGCGAGTGAGCTGGAGGGATGTGCCGTCGTCGTCTCTCGTGTAACAAATTCTGCTCAGCACAGAATGACTCAATGCTGTATTACTTCCAATGGCTCCAAGAGGACTACGCATAGTGCTGCTGCTACAAAAGTATAGCACTAAGGTCAAATCATTGGAGAAACGTTATGAAGGACATAAAACATTATGACCTTTGTCATCATGGAATGGTTCGCACAGTAGTCGTGGAGAGTGGAAGTATGGAAGGAGCGGAAGAGACAGTTTGGGCCCACGTGTGCGCACCGTTTTATTTTCCTCAACAAGTTTGCCTGTGCCTGTGTCTCTGTCCCTCTGCGAGTCTCACGGGTAATTGAATGGCTTGAGCCAGGGCCTGTGCTGTACCATTATTGAGTGCCTTGTCTGTCCAATGACGACGTACATCTACGGGGGCTATGCCCCGGTGGAGTATTTTTGTTTTTATCCCCCGTGCAGAGACCCTCCGAGCTGCTCCTCCTCCCATGATCATCATTGTTTGGACGATAAGTTTTTAGGTAACTGTGCTCTGTCATGGAATTTGATACTGGAGATAAAGCGGGGGATTACTACCATAAGATGGATTTCGGTCAGTGGCTATACACAACCCAGAATGCTCCTTGTTTTTTTTTCTGGGCCGAAACTCGTGGTACATGCGTGGGTATTATTGAGGACACGGCCGGTCTTTTAATTAACACGTCTAGTTGTCAGGTTGGCTCGTACAATGGAGGAAGCCCAAAGCCTCGGGTATTATTGCGCCATGGATAATCCTTGTACAAACAGGAGCGGATGGGGAAGCTGACGGTGGAGATTATAGGAGACTCCTAGCACTTATTATATTGATACGCTGTGGCGCGATGTTGGTCTCTCAAAGTTGGGGAATTGGTTTTGTCTCATCCTAGTGAGTCAGTAAGGGCTCTGTAGTGAAAGGCCTGTGTGAGTGGAACGTCTGTGGCTTCGGCTCTCCTCACACATTCTTTCAGGCTTGGATTAACTCGGCTGGCTCTTTCAGCTGACTAATTAGTAATTAGAATGGGAGAGAAGAGAGTGAAGTGGGTGAGGGAGCGGGTGAGGCTGTCTTAAATCCTCTTTGGGAGCGGTTGACCCAGGTGGCAGTCTGCGTGGCTTCAGAACAGTGTGAGAGAATCTGGAGTGAGCGAAGTGGAGACTGATGGGGAAGCCTATTTGGTGCTGCTACGTCTCCTACTACTCCTCACTTCTTTTATGGTCTTAATCAGTAGGCCAATGTATATTTCTTGTAACGAGGGCAAAGGAAGGACTCTATGGTCGCCCCTGAACGTACCGGAGCTCTGGTGGATGGATGGATGACTGTGGGAGATTCTCAGAGGACCGGGAATAAGCGGATGTTCATGGATCCATGTCGCAGTAAATCAGTGGAGAGAGAAATGGAAGCGAGGACTTTTGGGTGTGGGTATTACGGCTTAGGTTGGAGGATAACAAGATTTCCCCGTCCAAAGAATTTAAGGCCTTCGATGAAGTTGCGTAAGAGCACCACCATGGAGATTAGATAATAACGGTACATGTACAATGCTCCATATCCTATCCCTGGCCAGATCTTCGCCGGAGTATCATCACGCTTCATAGGCTTAATTCTTTCAGCTTTTTCCTCCGATTTTCCTCCCAGCAGAATCCCCTCACGGGAAGCATGCAGACACTTAGAGCATGCGCGCAAACAGCTCTGCAGTTGACTCCAAGGTGTGTGGAAGGATTTACTTTGAGTGCTCATCCCACCGTCATTTGTATAACTTTTATAAACTTTGACAAGTTTCAAACTATAAATTGAAGGATGAGAACATTTATTGTGATATTTTTAGAGTTGATTTTCGACCTCTTTAGTACTAAACTTTGCATTTGAGAGGAGAGACTTGACTATTCCCCAGTAAATCATCCGCTATGCTCCACTGCTGTAACCCTTTACTTCCGTACAGTAATGAGCCGTCGGTGGAGTATAGGAATAGTAGCAACAACGAACCCTCCCTTCATGGAGTCAGGCCGTATAATAAGCAATTACCATATAAAATCTCCGTTGTGCACTCACTCTCGTCAATGACAGCCAGCTCTTCATCTCTTCCCTTTAATGTTTCCCCCTCCCTCACAGCAGAGCTTTTTGTTCGGGGAGGGATGATGCATTTAATGACTGTTGGAGGCTCATTTGTAAACGACACGGCAAGATCCTTGTCTTTCCATGTATAACTTCACCTGACTAATCAAAGACTGGCTGACTGGCGTACGGGCTGGTACGTTTTCTACTCTCGCCATCCACGATCCTACGCAGCAATGTATGAGGGCAGTCAGTAGTACTTCTATATAGCACTGTACGCGGAGCTTGAGAAAAGTCCTGGGGCTTGATCAGGCCCCTGAGTTATGAAGAGGATTTTGGGAGGAAATATTTACCATTATGATACTGTACTACTTGCTGTAATGATGGAGGATTTGTTCAGTCATCACTCGGAGTAGGGAGACTCGTAGGAACTTGCACAGCTCTTGGCAGGAGTGATGAAGGAGGAGGTGGAGGCGAAGTGAAGAAGATGTGCGAGTTATAAGGTTGGAGGGAAAAGTATGGTCATACGTCAAGTCATTACATTATTGTAATCGATTCTGAGGCTCACTATTTGGATCTTTACGGGGAGATGTGCGGACTGTGAGAGTTGGGAAAAGAGTGAACTTCTCTCTCAAGTCCCATTTGTTATCCCGTTCGCTAGCTGTACTGTTTCTAGTATGTGTGTTTGTGTGTCCATGTGTTGGATGAAGGTGTTTGGACAGGAGTTGGACAGCGGGAAGGGGAAAAATGGTGAGAATGGAGTGGATGAGCCTATGAGGAGAAGGGAGAGAAAAGGGAATTATCTGGAAATGAAAATTAACTACGTACTCACGCAATCCGCCCCCTTGTTTCACCCGTAATTTTTTCCAGCCAAAACAAAGGGCAAACTCCCTGGGAAATATGGTATTTTCACATGAAACTTTTACAATGGAACCCACCGCCATCGTCCCCATGACAACCCGGCTCAAATCATTCCAAAAAGTTACCTCATAAACAATTTAAACAATGGCAAACTCCCGTGTATTGTGCCTGGTGACACGGGAGGGGAATCATGTCTTTGTTTTAAATTCCAAACGGGAGACAGTGGTTGAGACAGTTGGGGAGTAGTAATTCCGAGTTGGAGGTGGAGGAGGGCGCGTACGGGGGGATGAGGAAGAGATGAAGGAGAGGGGGAAGAAGATGTGAAGGGAGAGAGTGTTACTATGGAGATTCTGCGGGCTTTTCCTCTTCACCCTGAATTGATTTCTATCTGTTCCTCTTACTCTGTCTCCATCTCTCTCACTCCCTCCACCAACCCGTGCCAGGGCCCACCATCTCGTTCTACTCATGTGGAATTCCTTATTTTATTACTGGTATTTTAGCACATAAAAGAAATTGGGAAGAGGGTGAGACAGGAGGGTGATGCTGAGGCCCGGAAAAAGGTCTCCTCTCTACACACGTTCCGACGGTCGTAATATTCTGTATCTTGGGAAAACACGGGAAAAGTTTCTCAACATTTTCGGCGGTTGAGAAGGAGAGCATGGCGCGAGGCGGAGGGGAGTGATACTGGAGGGGATACTGCATCTGAGAGAGTCGCCGCTCATTACCGTCCCCGCAACTTACAAACTTGTCCGATATCCATCGTAAATAAAATATGGCACATGAAAATTGCACTTGTTATCTGTAATAAGATTCAATGGCCTCGCCGACGTGAGTGTCGTAGTGGCGTCTTAGATGTTTCTGTGATGACTCGGGCCGATACAGAGTTGTAAACAATGACCATGAGGATGGTAATGATCGAAGCGCACATGGAACACAGTACACACATTGCCGGTGGTAGGGAAACTCCGCGCGAGGTATTGAGTGAGCCGTTATCAGTCCTTTAATATTCCATCGAGTCTGTATACACGGATTAAAAGGGGTCGAGGCCAAATATGAAGTTGGGGCTGGAGACGAATGTGAGCGGATTTTCAAATGAAGTAGGATATGACTGTTTTGTGTGTGTGTGTGTACATATGTACGCATATGCGTCTGTGTTTGGAATTTTCGGCTGAATTTGAGTGGAAACATGACGGGCTTGTTCCTGTATATGTGAAAGAGGAGGGTTCGTGGTTGGGTTTGGGAAAAAAGGGGGAATGTGGTTGCTGCCTATAATCTGTGTGCACATCGTCATGGTGATTTGATGATACGGTCCCGACTGACTTCCATGTGCCATTTGCAGGGGAGACCATTATGCAAGTTCACTTCGTTAAAAGTTAAAAAGGGTCCCCTATCTTACGGTGTGGTGTATACTGGGAGCAGTTCATGCCACACATAGGCGGGCCTTGTAGGACATACAAACATATGAGCAGGCATATAAATTGCACAGAGGCGTGCATAGTAATGGGAGGTATCCGGGGTGCCCTGCTTATTCCATACATACATATATATATATACATACACACACACATATATAGAGGATCTTCATGAATTTTGAATTTGTTGACAGTCGTCTGAGGTTGAAAAACTTGATGGAGAATCTATACTTGTGTGTATGTGTGTGAGCCTTTGCGCGTATTAGCGTCTGTGAGTTACTACATGGCTGACTCCCTGATCTCCTTCCGTTCATATGTACGTGATGTATGGCTGGGTATTTTCCAGGGACAGCCCTCTTCCCTGCTTATGCAGCACGGCGATTCCAATGGTGAGAGTGGTGGATTCACTTAAAAATGAACAAGAAAGGGGCATGACGGTGAGGTTGGAGCCACTTTCTCACTTCGTACACTCTGTGTATGAAATTTCCGACGGAGAATCATCCACAGGAGTTTGACTGTTCCGGCCGTTTGCTCTAAAAGGGGAACTTGGCCCTGTCTCGTCCGCAGCTTGTGTTGGGGATATGTTGTGGGTAATGCGAATTCTCGGTGCTCATGTCAGCCCGGATGACACGTGATGAATGGATGGAGGGACTGATTTTATGCTCTGTTTATTTAGAGTCCTCATCCACACCCCACTCCCCGCCGTCCACACGGCCCATCATGTACTAATGACACTTGTTCCCGCTCGTATTCTTTTCAAGTTTATGTGAACGATCCCATTGAAAGCCATTAGTTGTCACTGCGAGGACCCGAATTTTTGACGTGTGGTAAAAATCAGGGGGAATTCTGGGACCGAGAGTAATTGGAAATTTATCAAATTAGTTCCTGGGAATGTTTTAAATGGGGAGGGTAGCTTTGCCGTTATCCCGGGGTTAGCGGGGGGCCCGCGGGAAAGGTTTTATCAAGTTGTGTCTGATAGGAGTAACTGATCGGGGTGAAGACTAATTGTACGGATTGCGTGCATGAGGGATAAAAGGTTTAACCTCATGTATGATACGGTGGTGTTGGTTTTGGAATGGAGAGACTGGAGGAAATTGTGGTGAGTCATGATGAGCGGTTAAAAACAAATAAACTGTCCTCCTCTCCTCCGGCTTGAATTTACATTATTTTATGGCTCAAAGTGGTCGTAAGAGTTGTCCAATATACTCTCTCCTGGTAAAGGGAGCCTGGAATGAGAGTCCGCTCCTCCCTGGCCATGTCGTCGTCGTCACTACTCCAGGCACATTAAATGTGCGTCCAAAAGGGTACATTTTTATTTAGGCTCAGGCGTTGGCCCTCCCGTACTAAAGTGTCCGGGATCCTATATAACCCCTGTGACACACACAATCGTATTGTACGGAACGGAAAATATTAAGTGACTCCGCTGGGAGGTGTACATGTGGACACGGAGAAATAAGGGGGAGACGGCTCGGTGCATAAAGTTGGTAAACAAAGTGAAGGAGCTGAACTCAGCGGAGGAGCGTCTGGAAGAAATTCCTTCCTTAACCAACAATGACACTTATAAAACTGTCCAACTCCACCCTGACTTGAGCCCCGACGCTTCTACCTTACTGATCAAGTGGAAGTAAATGCACTCGGGGCATTGTCTACCAGCCAGTGCAGCGGAATGATTATATGAGAATGTTTTCCATCTCTTCGCCTTCCGCAGTTGTCGGGCGACATGAGCTATAGCCCAGCTGAGCCCAGCACTACGACGCCCGTCTGTGTGACACTCAAGTGCCAGCATCTTGAAAGCTTTTTACTCTCTGGTGGGCTACAACAATGACTTCAGCATCCTGAGCCCAAGTGCTCTTGTTTTATGGTAGCGTGTATATACTTGTTTTGCTATGATCACAACCACGAAGTCCAGCACCACCAGCCCAATGGCATTATTCAAACTGAGAGGTACACAGGAGTCATGGTAATATTATATGCATATATATAAATAATAGAAAGTCCCCGCCTCTGCCACGATGATATGGCTGGAAAAAGCCGGGAAGGTGGGAGCAGCATAGTAATGATGGATCATTTATTCCATGTTTGTTAAGCCATAATCAAATGATTGATTCATGACCCTCTGGTTCCTGTAGGGAGCAGAGTTGCGTGTGTCCGCGCGTTTGCTTTGCTATCAGCAGGGGAAGTTGATTGCCTGTCCATGGCATCTTTACAGCCCACTGCTATAACACTTTAGCAGTACACTGTGGATGGTTAGAGAGCGACAGGCAGGCCTTTTGATTTTTTTTATTCTTCTTGTTATCGATTTTTGATTCATTTCGGCAGCACCGCCGACATGAGGAAAATGGATAAGAAGTCCGGGACGAGCGACAACATTCAGTTCGTGGATGGCTGACTATTGGGATCTTCATCCGACGGCTTTTACCCCTTAGCGTAGCGAGAAATGATATTGCTGACTTGATCATTAGTGTGAGTGAGTTCGGGAATCGGAGGACGAGCGAGTGGAGATCGTTTTAATGAGAAGGAAAAGCTCGGTGCTCGAGAGGTTCGAGAGCTCTGGGCTCTGACTGACAGGACTTGATTTCATGGCTACTGACTGAATAAATATAAATAATTATTAGGGAGTATATCCGCACGGTAGGGAATCTATGTTGAGAATCGGAGATCAAAGGGAATGATGGAGCACACGACAGAGAACTGTTTTTTTGTTTTTGGACTTCAGAGAGAGAGAGAGAGAGACAGGAAGGAAAGAGAGGGATGGTGACATGGGATTGGAATGGGGTATAAAATGCGTGAATAAATAGCGGTGAAATGCTATTACGCGTGGGTGAAATATTCCTCACATATGAGTCTTTCGGTGGTGATTAATCGCTGGAGAATACATGGGTCTGGGTATGGTTATAAGTTCGTATGTGTGTGTGCCTACTTGTATGCTTACATATGGGTACACTCAGAATACAGATGGCTTTGGAGATGAGCGGAGCGGTGCTTTTGATGACAGGGCTGTTGTGCGGTGTGGAAATTCACAAGATTTGAAATAATTTAGTTGACAAGCTGAGAAGGAGAAAAATGTTCATATATTTTCGCCTCTCTCACCACGTCGTACGGAGAATATAGGCTCGTCGCTGGAAAATGGTCGTCCTTCTGATAGTAGTGAGTGTGAGTGCGCTCGGTGTTACCACCGCAGATGGTAACCAATAAATTACCGTTTAGAAATCATTCGAATATTTTATGAGCCTCCCGCTCCAGCCTTTATAACTCTGTTTCCAAGTCCTTAAAGGGGTTCATGTTTGTGTGCCTGTGTATGTCTATGCCTATGTGTATCTGTTTTTGTTACTGTGTAAGTGTACGTCACGTTGATATGTGGATTTGGAAAGTCTAACTTTATCTCGTCCTCCTCCGAGGGAACAACAAGAAGGAGTAGAGTAAAGAGGAGAGATAGTAATAAATTTGGAAGTTTAAGAGAGGAAGAAGTTTGGTTGCACATTTATACCCACTTTTCTTGTCTGTTGTCTCTGCATGACCTCCAAATTTTATGTCAAATATGATGATGGGGCCTGAGAGAGTATAAGTGACTCCGTTGGCCATTACCATTGCACAAGTTTTTGGGCTGACTCCGAAGAAGGAGAGGAAACAGGAATCATTTTACTTACTCACTTCCAGAGTTCAGCATGGAGCCTCGTACACCCTGGCAACGAACCACCTATGCATGATGAGTATATATTATTACTCGTGGTTGTGGAAACAAGGACATTTTTATTTTCAACTTCCCCGCCGCAACTTACTACAGTTTGTTTTCCACAGTATGCTTAATAACACTCATATGCACATTGGGGTCGTACTTTACATCTTTTTTTTATGGATGAGTGAGTAAAATATTCAGGGTTTTTTACCCACTCATGAACAAGCTAGATTTTCTCTTTCCTTCCCATCCATATGACTACTATAGATTGTAAGTGTTTGCCCGGATGGATGCTGTGGCCAAGATAGAGAGTATCGATAGGAGTGGTGGTATGGTGAGTGAGTCGGTAGCTGAATGGAATAGTTATAAAAACTACGGGTTTGGAAGTTTTATTGATTCTCAATTCTGTTTCTCTCAATGAGTCTCTGTATGTGAACATATATACCCGAGGGCTCATGGCCCTCTTCACAAGTGGACTTGCCATACATGTGATGTTTCCCATTACATGGAGCGGAACCTTTGGGCGCTCCGTGAAAATGCTAATGATTCCGACCTGGAGATTGGGAATTTTGACCGGCTTAAGCACTGTCAGAATGCGGACCAGGTTGAACGAGGAATTTTTTAAGAGGCGTCAAAATTGGGCGTTGCCCCTATCATCATCAGATTAGACACTCTTGCAGTCAGTTGCCCAAGTCCAAAGTCCTGGCCGTCTTCGTCGTTGTCGGAGGTTCCTTTGTGTGCCGTACGGCTTTTCGCTTGCAATTAAGACTCGAGTTTTGTACGGGAAGACAAAAGCGGGGGCTGAGGCGTTCATGCCTTTCAGTTCCCTTTGAAATGGATCCGGCCCTCCAAGACTTTTCTCTCTTTCCTTTTCTTTTCCCCTGATGCACGTCTTTCCGAAATCCTAATAAAAAAATTTACGAACTGCTCGCCGGAGCGCACGAGCTGAGGGACAAAGGGAGGAGAGCACAACACTCCACTGTACTACACGCATATATGCACCGTACTGCCTTGACTTCCATGTCATGAATCTTTTATGGATCTCCAGAGTGGACGAGCCAGGCCGTGGGCATATGTCTGACGGAGGTGGGTAGAGTGGCAATGTAATATTTGTTCCATTGAATAATAATTTTATACATGGTCGTAAACCGGTTGATTCCACGTCCAGGTATCACTTAAGAACCACACTTGAGCTCCAGTTGTTTCCATTTAAATGGCCTCCTGTTGGCCCAGAAGTGGAAACGCGGCTTTATTACGACGCCTGCTCAATTTGCCCATGGCATGACCCATGTAATTTGTATGAAGATTGGCTCGCCGTCTTCGGAGAAAAACATTCATTTTCTAGTTAAGTTTACTATCTGCTGGTGGATCTGAGGAGGCCGTTCCTCCACAGTGTTCGTGTGAAGTCTCAGCAAACCGGAGCCCTGAGTGTTGTTGGAATGACCGGTGATGTGGAGCTCCACGAGATGGTCATTGTAGCTGACATTTGTGCATTTGTAAAAATACAGGCCCGTGCTTGGCTGGGAGCAATAGGGCGCACTTGTCCATGCGGCTCTGCTTATATGCCTCCAAACTTGGTCCTGGTCCATTTCACTTATGATCCCTCGGGCCCACTCAAATTCAGCATGGCCGAACAGATCGGTGGGACTAATAGCTGTCCTATATATCTCTGGAGGGATGCATGTACTACAGAGGCTCTCAGTCAGTGAGCAGTTGAGAGATTCACATTGGTGATCATCCCCATATACTCACTACTTTCCAGTCATTCTTCACAGAGACGCTATCTGTACACATCATTCTCAATTGCTCCATCATAATCTTCCCATTTAAAGGCTCCCCTTAACGATCCACCAAAGTGAATGAGTGAAGATGTAATGCAGGCGGAGAGGCATTGCGCGCCTCACTTCAGTCCTCTCCACACACTCACTTTCGTCCTGCTCGTTGAAAATTTTACCATTTTTAAATGTCCACACAAACTGTGCTCCTTCGTGGAGTTGTTGTGGAGACTCACTCATCTGCATAAGGCTTATCAATGGTATGGTCCATGTTTACATGTACATTAATGTTGAACGGGAGACAAGATGTAAGAGCGGGAATGGTGGTAGTGGTGGTGTGTGGGGCCATAATCATAAAAGCATATTATAAGTTATGCTAAATGGCTTGTGCTCTGGTCGCACGGGCTGGCGAACGGATAGTTAGTTGACTGCGTGAGCTACAAAAAGTTACACATGTTCGCCCCGTGTGTCCCAGTAGTAGTAGGAGGAGGCTGGTGGAAATAATACTAAATTATGGGAAACGTCTCCTCCAAGGTGCGAACTGAGGGTAATTACAATGGTGAAACGATAGGAAGTGTAGCAGACGCTGTATTTGGGCAGATGGATGGATGGGTTGGTGTGGGCATAGCCGTTTTTTTGGGGGTTGGTTACGCATACTTGTGACGACCCTGTATGCATGGATATGCAGATGGAGGTTATTACTGGCGTACGACTGGGTAGATAATATGTTATTATAATCACTCCACGCAGTGATTATAATAATAATTCTATCAATAAGAGATGCGTGCGAAAGGTTCGGAGGAGTTGGAAAAAGTGACATTTGGCCCGAGAGAAGGAACGGAGTAAAATGTTCGGAATAGCAATTAACGTCAGTGGGAAATAAAGATTTTGGACTGCATGTGCGATGTACGCCTCTGCAAGTCAGCCCAGTCTGACTCCAAATCTCTGTGAGATCACGTACTGCAACTGTACTGCTACCGCAACCCAATGATATCATTGAGCTGTAGCATGCTCATGCACTCTAATTGAAATTATGAGGTTTTACGAGTAAAGCGACTGCATAATCCGTCTTGGCTAATATCCCATTAGAAATTTGCAGTTATTACTCCCTTCACAGACATTGACATCAGTTGTGCTGTGTTGACAGCGACAGGTTCTATGTCTATGAAATAGTAATTGCGCCATTAGATCTCGAGATGCGGGTGCTGGGAAAGGTCCTTTGCATAATTTTTGACACACTATATGACTGCTGACTGGGTGTGCTGTGTACTGTAGTACCCTCCGGGCTGAAAAAATCCTCAGCTCTTGAATACTAATTATGCGGAGGAATTATTAGTTGAAGAAAGCTCGCTACTCCCAACGATCGCAAATCACTGTCACTTGTTCCGCAGTAAACGCAAGGGGGAATTTGCCGAGGCTCCGGGTCCGTGCCAAGTTTTCCATGCATTTCCGTCCCATTCACCACACCAATCTACTATACTGTAGTGCCTGGTGAGTCGGAGGCGTTCGAGGGTGAGGCCATCCGCGAACAGTGTGGGCAATTAAGGAAACGATAACTTTTTTCTCGCGAGATTTCTTCAGAAATAAGTATGAAATTGGATGAAATTCTGGAATATGTATGGACGATTATTGCTGCATTTTTAATGGCCCAACTCCCGCCATGAGTTTTGCATGGAAATGAGCTGGCAGCTTGCCACCCTCGGAGCATTTCCCAGTCTTGTAATTACACTTGTGAGGAAGTTTCTTCCACGGCGTGTACACACATATACGCACACACAGACAAGCAAACATGGATATATTTATATGCTATGTTGTTATGGTCATCGGAAAATGAGCCGATTCGGGTTTGGTTGCAGTTTTACATGAATCCTACGACGCGCCGCTGGCTCTAATACATTCAGTCGTCTAATGAAAGTTATGAGGTCGTTGAGTAAACATGGGCGAGTCCGTAGGGCCGCTGTGCAGAGCTATCCAGAGGGATACCAGCTGGACTTGAATGGCGGAATGTGGAGATCAAGTTTGCATGTGAATTATACACAAAGAGCAGTAGCAGCAGCGGCTCAGCCGTGTCCACATGTGCCTGCCTGCTGTTCTGCAGGGAAATCGAATGGCTGGGGGCGATATGTAATAAATTGTGAATTGTTTCAACGATGGGAGGTTTTCATGGTAGTTGTTGGTCGTCACCATGTTTATGTGTTTGTGCGTGCGTGTGTGTGTGCGTCCGTCTGTGTGGTGTCGCTCGTAGTTGAAGAGCATGGAATAGCCGTTCGAGTGGACTTGAATAATAATTGAAGGCAATTTGAATGCACATTCGGTCCTCACATTTCCTCAAATTACTCGCTGTATGGGAAGTCAACGAGTGGATTTGAATGAAAGTTGAGGGTGAGGGACGAGTGTTTCCGATCTGCTGGTGAACCGCCTCGTGCATTGTAGCAACAACAAGAGCAACAACTGTTGCTAAAACGGTCGTTTGAAATTGGTATAATGAACGTTTGTATGGACTATGTGGTGGTGGTGATGATGTGCGTTTGGAACTACGGCGACGAAACATGGTTGAATGAGCCGTCTGGACGAGTGTCATCAGATCCCGTCTAAATTACGCTTACTTGCTCCACTGATAGTGTCATTATCGAGCTTTTTACACACTCCTTTCATATACACTGCACTACACCGGTCAGATTGCGAGCTTTGCCGTCTGGAACATTGAAAGGCCGGCTAGCTGACTGACTGGTGGGTGGTGGAGTGCGTTTTTATAAATGCCTAAGGGAAGTTTCCAAGTCCGACCTTATCCTGTTTGTATGCTACACGTACTCCCAGAGTACTCCCTCAGTGCTCCAGGTTGGTGTTGGCGATTGAATGAAAGAGATTTGAGCTGTGAAAATGACATGCTCCCCGCATGGGCAACTAATGCGGAGGGATATGAGGGTCTTAAAAATCCTCGAGGATTGCCATTGTGAAGCGAGGAGATCATATTTTAATTTTTAACTTTGACCCTCAAGCTGTCAATCACACATTGCGGGCGGAATCCAATGGGTTAGCCCCTATAGGGCATTGAACAATGGTGTGTGTGGTGGCCTGTTATACAGTATGGCGAGTGGGCAGAAGTATACTATGGTTCGTTGAGCCTAACGAAAGCAGTGTACAACACATCCTGTGGATCCTTTTTGGGCATAATTTGGCTCAAATTGTGAGTCATTTCAACTCGCAGGTTTGTTAGTCAGGGTTCTTCTTGTGGTTTACATGTGTGTGAGTCTGTATGTGTATTTGTTATCACCGTTATCAGATGAGCTGGCCATATGGAACATGTGTTGGTATGCGTGCCGCACCGACCTGACTGAGTTGTGGTTGTTATGGGAAAGTGTGGGCAAATGAGTGCTTTGGAGTCAGGATTCATGGAAAGAGGACGGGTTGTCAGTATAAATATTTTCATTGATGTTTTTACAGGTCAGTATCGCTCCCCGCGGATCACGGAACATCCCAAAGACGTTCTGGTCAAGAAGAATGAGCCCACAACTCTTAATTGCAAGGCCGAAGGGTGAGCGTAGCCGATTATTTCCCCCCCCCCCACCGCCACCACCACTATACTCTCTCCTCCTCCTCCTCCTCCTCCTCCATGTTATTTTGTTTGCATACTTAACTAAGCATTTGAATATTTTAATCGGACAGCTATCCGTCTCTGGCAAAGCACGCTTGCGATGGTTTGTGTGCGGATAGACTCTACCGGTCATTTTCTCCCTATCTCTCCTGGTCAAGCCTTAAAAATCAGCATAACAAATTGTCTTGATTTTTACGTCCTCGTCGCACCTTGATAGCCTTATGCATGGACGTACAATATATATGTGTGACCTCATATGTTCGCAGTGAACTTCGGAGCCGTAGTGTGTGGCAGTGGAACGTGTAATTATTATAATACTGTCCACATTCTCTCATGCACGGGTTACTTGATTGTGTTCTGTTCTTGTTGACGTATGTATGCTCAGAAGACCGGACCCCATCATCGAGTGGTACAAGGATGGCGAGCTGCTAAATAACAGTCCATCAAATGACGGCCGACGGATATTTCTTCCGGGCGGAGATTTGTTCTTCCTCAGTGTGTCGGATGGGAAGAAGGAGTCTGACAGTGGGACGTACTGGTGCATTGCACGCAATCAAGTTGGGAACGTTCGCAGTCGGAATGCGACGCTTCAAGTTGGAGGTAAGCCCCCACTTACATGGATCTGTATGGCGCAATAGCAAAAGCTTCGGAGGGTCACTAGAATGTGCCCGTGTCATGAGGGAGGGGGTGGGGAATGCGTGGTTTTGTTAGTGAAACCAGCACGATGGAGGCCTCGAATCCAACGCATACGTACATGCAAGACTGGAGAAGAAGGAAGTAGTGAGAGGGCAGTGGAGTGAAAAAATTGGTGGAGAGAAAAGAGCAATTTTTGCCATGGGAAATACGTTGTTTTTCCCATTTCTTTTCCATACCATTGAGTTAGCTAAAGGGAGGCCATGGTACTGGTTGTGTATTTTTTATATGTAAGCGTATGTGCATGCGTATGTGTGTGTGTATGTGTGGTTGCGGAGGAGGCCATTTCTGATTCCATAAATATAATCCCCTCTGGGGACTGGTTACATTCTCTGACAAATACGGAGGAGAAACGGTGGTGGCTGGAACACACACAGAGCCCCAGACAGACAGACAATATACTGTTTAACCATTAGGCGGGCGAGCCGGGTGTTGGGTTATAGGACCAATATTTTTATGGCCGTGTTCGTATCAGGGAGGCTTTTATCCCATCATATTGTGATTATTAGCCAAGAGGAAATTGGAAGGAGGAAGGAAGGGAAGGTCTTGTTACGGTGGACGAGCTGTTGTTGCTTCTGCTACCGCTGCTAACTGCCATTTTCATTCCACAAACACACGCACACATATACAAACGCATTCACGTGCACACCGAATAACCAAGCGTAAGGAGATAGCTATTTCTGTAGTGTCCCATTAGGTCGGCTATTGAAGTGGAAGGTTGTTAAAGTGCATCCTCGCATTATTTCCTCCCCGAAAGCGGCTCGTGAGTTATAAAAACAAGGGAGGAAACCAACTATGTCTTCTCACAGTGTGGATCCCACTTCGGATCGGATAAGGTTTTTTTCCCTCCTGCTCTTCATCCCCCCACGTATCACCCTCACATCTTTCCACACATTGTAATAAAGGTGAGGAGCGAGAGAGAGAGGTGAGGACCGTGAAGGAACGTGTGGGCCGGGGAGCGGCAATAATTCATGAGATTCGGACGTCTGATGTAAATCAGCCTGTCAGGCAAGGTGCAATGCTTTATATGCCCCTCAACTTTTCAGAAGTTTGCCCTGCTGTTGGCGGACGAGGACGATTAGGATGCTGATGCTGGGACTGGTGAGGGGCCTCTCGGCTCGGTCGGAAGAGTATTTCTATAATCAAGATATGATAGGTGGCCAGGAATTTCAATGGAGGGAGAGAGGTGACTGTATATCATTAGGAGGAAAGCAACTTATTTAGCCTCTTATTTCTGATGATAATCGGGTTTATGTGCTATCGAGACACTGAGAATTATTGTGGCCCGGGAGATGATGCTTTTTGGAGTGTGATGTGGAGAAGATGGATGCACAGGATGGCTTTGGAGCGCGGGCTTATTCTGGCTTGTCGTCTGATGGTATCTGGACCAGGCTCACCTGTGTAGCCTGTGTATGTAGAGAATTTCCTGATCGTAAATGAAATTATCCAACGCATTGTGCTTCACATGACTCTGCTGACTGACTGGCTGAGGCGAGAAAAGGGAACGTGGATGGGGAGACGGAGGTTGGGGTAATAACAATCATAACTCCTTTCCTTTATGGTATTCTGAACAGATTGCCAGTTAGTGTGGAGTGTCTCGACCAGCTATACTGATGCATGTTGTTTGTGCTCTGGGGACTCGCGGCTGTTTGGGTTGATGTGTGAGTGTGTGCATTTGATAGGGGATGAAAGAGTTAAGAGTGTGCAGGCCTGGGTCTGGCGGACGGACTCTGAGAGAGTGAGTGTGGGACTGAAGGGGTCAGTTTTGGTTTTGGGAGAAAGAGCTTGATGCACTCCGGGCGCTCGTCAGACATTAACATTAATGGCTGGAGGCTCGGAGCGATAATGGTATAATCATGTAATTCTCTACTTGGAAGTATTAATAGCTTCCATATTAATCAACCCAGTGTCTTTTTCAATTTCCAGGATCACACACACTGGAAAAATGTGCTCAGTTTTATGGGCATTACCGTGGATTTCCCAAAGTGTTACTGCGCCTTCACACGCACGTACACTACAGTGACCTCAAACACATGCCTTAGAAGTATTATGCGCATGTACAGGCAGGCGCAGTGATACCTTGTGCCAGTGTACTAAAATGTTCCCTTTGAAAATGTTGTGTGTGGATGCACTGACAGAGGCAGGCAGAGCTCATCTGACTGTAACTCATACGTCCGCCCGACACATGCGGAGTGCAGAAGTCACTCAAACTCACGCACCTTCTCTGACGTGTAAATGGCACTGGGAGGTATCCAGACACTCACGTTGTGAGTCTTATCCCTCCGCAACAACAACACGCATCTTCCATTCCAGACAGCCAGGAGTTACAGACACTTTTACATTCGGTGTTCAGTTTCCAACTTAATTTCCAGCCCTAGAATGAGAATCTCAAAGCGGAGCAAACATTCCCAGATTTCCATCCTTCCCTACTATAAAGAAGTGTTGCTGTGAGGGATATCCCTTTGGTAATCCAAGATGAGGACTACATTAAATTGTACCGCTCTCATGGTGCTGATGATGATGCTGATGGTTGACGATGATGAAGTGAATCAGGGTTGAGCATCAGATTCTTGTCTATTGCTGGTAAAAAGGAGTAAGAAAAAAAATCTCATCATCCCCTTGCCCTGCTCCTCATTCCCTCCATTATGTTGCCTTCTAGGGTCGGGCAAAGAGGGGATAAATTGGAAGGTGCCAGCTTGTCGTCATAATAATACGCTCCGGGTGTATAAATGAAGGTTGAGGATTAACAGCTTTGGAGGAAAAGGGCATTGGAATGGAAAGGAGGGCATTGCATCATCAGACATGCTGTTGGGCGAGGAAGAAGAAGAAAAAGGGAAATGCATGTGTGTTTACGTTATTGTAGGACCTTGAGGAAAGCATACCCGTCTGTCTGCTTGCATGATGATGTGCCCCTTGAAATGGATCGGCTCAAATCCTGTTATTATAATGTGTTGGTAAATGTGTTGGAATGGCCACTTGGTCCCTTCCAAAGAGTCATTTTATTCTTTTCATTCATTCATTTTCTCACTTTCTTTTCTCCATTTCATAATAACTTGTTATATAAATTGTATTTCGAGATGATCATGATGATGGTGATGCTCCTGACGGCGGTCGGATAGTAACTCGTTTAGACACATTGTCAGCTTAAAGAGAACTACAACAACAGCTACAACAGGAACAACAATAATGATGATAATAATATCTATCCAAGTTGGCGAGAGACAGCGGATTGGGGCTTTCCGACTCATTTGTTGAGTAGTTCCCCCTGATTTTAAATCCCAAGTTGATCCTTGTCCACGGGACAATGGGAAGAATCAAGATTTAAAAAAATAATAATACAAAGAATAAACCTCACCCTTAAACCCCGAAAAACATACCTTTTTTCATTCCCGACGATGACCTTCTTTCAATGTTTTCAAATAAACATCATTCCCCAAATTGAAATACACACGAGCGGAGACGGAGGCATGTACATTTATACCCTCGGCGTCGCGGCAACACATTGAATTCTCTCTAATCCCTCGAGTGTGATCACTGTACACAGACAGTCGTACGCAGTATAGAGCCCGAGCATTCGGCTAACTCCGTAGGCCGGGAAGAGACGTGACGCAAAAGGGTTTCCATGTTCAACATGACTCTTTGACTTCACCGTAGTATGCCCTCGTACCACAGAGAGTTACGCAGTCTCTTCTGTTCCGTGCGGACGCGGATCTAGTGAGGCAAAGAATGTCGGCTCACGAGCCTCTTCCTCTATGACCAAATTCTCGGACGGCTTATTAAAAGTTCAAATGGCACTCGTTCCCTCTCCGACTCTCTTGGATAATCCACAGACGTGCGTAAGTACAAACACGCGCTCACACACAAAGGTTCATCATATGATTGGCTGAAAAAATGGAAGGGGGCAAATGTTTGCGAGCCCACCTTCAGTGTCCGTCAGTCAAACTCCCTGAGAGATGCAGGCGGAGACAACCATAAAGACTTTTGATGGTAAACAATTTAAGTAGTATTATTATTATGCTCACACAGCACACATCAAGGCTGATGCATAACTTTTCCGCCCCCAAACTGTCCAACCTATACGGCATGGCCCATGTCTCGCCCCGTGAAAAAAATTCTTTGCATGTGTACCATTGTTATAATAGAAACCTGGGAATTTATTGCGAAAGCTCATATTCGTCCTGAATATTTGAAACATACCAGGGGGTGTAGGCTTAACTTATGGACATGTTGAGCTCAAGTCCATCTCAACGGTAACATACGGACAGTGTTATCCCGGACTTCAGTTAACGTCATGCATACTATCAGAAGTTATAGTCCACCCATGAGCTGCATACTATCCTTATCTCTGACAAGGTTTAGAACAGTTGTTTGAAAATCAGGAGCGTGGCGAGGCCCATAACAATAATAATTAGAGCTGGGGACGTTAACGAGATGGTCGCTTTTTAACAGCCCGTTCGGCGTGACGATGATCATATGTGAGGACGCTGCTAATCGCTCATGGTTTAAATTTGAAATTTCCTTCCGACGACCCCTTCCATTCCAAAGCACAGGCCAGAGTTGGTGGTTGATGAGGGCTCGGAGGAAATGAACTTTCCGAATCAGTCATCTTGTGCATTGTGGATACACACATGTACTGTCTGAGATAGGCATGTATTTACTATACATATACTTCCCGCACTACTAACGGCCTCTACCCTGTGGGCTCGGTCGATGTTTTATTATTTATGGAACGAGGTATATATAGGGTTCACATTCAAGTTCATTATACCGCTGCACTTTTCTCATTACGCATGCCAACCCGTTCGCACGGAACGCTGCTGGTAGTGTGGTAATGCACCGTAGTGCAGTTGTTGGAAGCATGCTCGACCGTCATTAGAAGACTATTGAGTTTCTCTGGGAGCGGTGCTCTATGAGAATCCAGAGGAGTGCAGTGGGTATAGTAATATATGTACAATTGTTTACATATGTGGTAGGTGAATAATGAGGCGATACTGTGTAATGTTAATGCGGGTCTGACTGGAACCGTCTGTGTGCAAACTTATTGAATGAATGAATCAGGAGTTGAAAAAGCGAAAGGCAGGAAGGGAGACATTGGGGAAACAGTGAGAGAGCGAGAGAGAGAGAGAAAAGATCAATAAGAGACAGGCTGTTTCAGGGAAAATTCCCTTCTGTTGTCGACCAAGTGGATACAGAGGACTCCGGGGAGGAGGAGGCATATACTATGTATATCCCCTGAGCTGGATCCATTATAGCATTATTCCCTTTCCCCTTCGTAGCGTTCGATGCAGTGTTACCAAGTTTAGGAATCGGGATCGAGTACTCCCTACATTGTACTGCGCTATATTAGTTGTGTATATGTAGAGGGGTGGAAATAGGATTGTGACCCTCTCAACTCATTTGCTTTCACTGTCTCGTCGAGCTCATTGGCTAAATTTTTGGTCTGGAGTAATTAAATTCTGACGGTTCCTTCCTATTTCCTTTCTTTCCTCTGTGTGTGTGTGCGTAAACTAGTATTTTCTCCTCCTGTGTATCCTGTTTCTCGGAATACGAGGCAAATTGAATTTGGTCCTGCAAGCACCACCCGAGCCAATAAGGGAAAACTGTGTAAGTTATAATATGGAGGGGGTCTGGGGACGGGAGGGGTTTCCAATTTAATCGTTACAAAGGTTTGAATGGGAGGAGAGAATCTACTGACTGAGTGTTGTGTTGGGTGTCTATGTGTCTGCCCCTTAACCACAGAGTCATTATGTAGGGCGAAACGTAGCATGAATAAAGCAATTAGTAAGTTTGCCGTTGTCAGAACTGTTTGGTCCATGTCCTGGAAATTGTTCACCATAAATCACTGAAGAGTGCTAATGATTCGGGCCTTTCTTATAAGGACCTTCTGCGCAAGGCAGTGGAGAGTGTAGCATGTCTGTTTCTGTGTATGCGTGTGAATGTGTGTTGCGGTAGCCGGAGGGAGGCTGAACAAGCTCGTATATGAGCAAATTCCGAGCTTGTTAAAGAACAAGGAGGGAGGCGGATGGCGAGGAGGTTGGGAGACCACCAAGTTAGAATGAGTGTGTGTGTGTGAGCAGATAATTTTGTTAATTAATATATTTTCTCCGCTGGCATAATTAAGGGTGGGCTGTGTAATATAGTGCAGATGGTTATACAACCTGGTTTCTAGTTTCTTTCGTGGAATGGAAACTGGGCTGCTTTCCATGGACACGCACATAGAGGAGGGGTTCCCATCCTCTGTTTTTCTAAGAGTCTCATCAAACCCTCGCAGACTCATTTGCCCCTCTGATGCTGCTGCCGTTGTTGTTGGTGTGAAATTATTAGTGTTCGAATGCAAATTACTTGGGTGAGTCCCCTGGCGGTGGGGGCCGAGGAGGTGTGGTGGGGCTAATGGGCGGTGGATCGGAATGGAGAGAGAGTGGTAGGAGGGTTTTGGCCGTGCTGCGTCGTACATGTATGTAAACAAGGTGAATGGAACCGAACTCGTCCTCCCACCATCGTCATTTTGTCTCTGTCTCCGGGATGGAGTGGGGAAGTTTATCAGGCGTATTTGTGGAACTCTCGGTCGAGTCGAGTCAATGGTCCTGGAATTCCGTTCTGTAGAGTCTCATCCTGCTGCGGGGACAGTGTACTACTAATGCTCCTAACTGGAATTTAGTATAGTGGTTTCAGAGTGAAAATGAGGTGTGTTTTCTCCCTTCGGTCGGATACTCGGAATGGAGAATGATGAGTTGATATCGACGCATCATTTACTTAATCTCGGGAATACACAGAAGATTAATGAAGGTGTTGATGCATGCCTCTATTTGAGTCTTTAGCCTGTCCCTGCTCTCCTGTTGTATGTAGTGAGACGCGCTGGCGGGCTGGAGTCGGACGGCTTGTCAGCCTGTCACTGTATATACACAGGGACGGCGGCGGCACTGTCAAGTTGTTGAGCTACTTCTCTCCTCCTACTAGATCCACTGCTTTTCCAAGTGAAATTAATCATGAAATAATTTGTTTGTGCTTGCTGGAGCATTCATTAGCATGTGCGAGCCTGATTGGCGGATGTTACTACGTCCCGTCGTCCCGTCTCCTAACGATTTCATTATGGTACAGCACTGTGAGTTGGAAGTACACACCCTTACTACAGGCACGTATGGATAATACTCATTCTTTGTCTGTGTGGCCGAAGCCAAAAGTGGGAGGCTGGAGCTCTGGCTGTCGGTGAAAAATTAATGCTGTACCTGACACCGAGGCTGGTGCTGGTGCTACGACGACGACGACGACGACTACTACTACTACTACTACAACGCCTCACTTGTGAGTGACATGACAGAAGTCTTTGGAATTCAGCGAGAGCTATTTTCAGGCCGTCTCAACTGTTTATGTGAGCAAAAGAATTGTGTGTATGAGTGTGTCTGTCGGATGATTCTGTTGCGACTACTGTACAGTCCCTCGGATGCACTTTGTATGGAAAGTTGAGCTTGGTGGGGAGAAGAGAAAGGGAGCGGGGAGGGGAAGTTGGGATGATGAACTTCTCTCTCACTCTGCCTGTCTCTCCCGCTAATTTTCCTTCTTTGCTTCATCCGAGTGTAAACCAAGAGACAGAATATTTGTTTTGAAAGTAAGGAGACTTAGTTGCCGCTGTGCTGGTGGCAGTGTTGGTAGGAGTAGGAGGAGAGGTCTTCCCGGAGTCGAGTCCAAACTACGACTAGTATTCAGCTCCTCTCAACCCACTCGTGCATTCAAAATTGTCACGTGGAAAATATATATATTTTTTCTTCCTCTGCAACGTTCAAATGCGTCTTCGGTTTCGCCCGTCCGTCCGTGCGTGCGTGCCAGTGCTACCCCGATGGTCCCAGCTTGGTGCCAAGGGTTAGGGTCTTCTACAATACTCCTACGAGGGAAAATAAATGCATGACCTCCTCAAAGTATTCCCCAAATACTCCCAGGGTCCCACACACCCTTGAGCGCGAAATACTGAAATTTTCGTTGCATCTGGCCCACTCAGGCAGTCGTAAAACGTGTCATGTTAGTAAACACGGATGATGGGGAAGGAGAAGGAAAGTGCTCCTGCTCAATGTGTGTGTGTGTGTGTGTTGATGTATTCTGGTTGTGAGGGAAATTTCAATGAGTGAGGGACCTCTTTCAAGACTTCGTAGACACGTTATGTACGATCATTTGGATCTAGGATCGTGAGCTGGAGCTGAGCTATAGGTTTGAAGTGGAACGGGAGACAAAGAGGGGAAAATGAGGCGCTTAAGTGGAATTTGAGTTGAACAACTTTTTGGATTCCAGCAGAGGAGCTCATCTGGAGGAAGGTGGATGGATCAGCAAGTTGGATATTGGCTCAAGAAGCCGCGAGCTACGAACCTACTACATCAGTTTAGCATTGACTTGAACTTTGGCAGCTGCAATATGTGAACGTTGTACTAGGCTCACCAACCATTGCTAACTTATAGCTAAAACTGGCCATGGACTTAAATTATGGGATGTGCGCCAGGGCGGAGGTTCATACATTTTTGCCAATTCTGCGTATAATGTCGACACTTAATTATTTTAACTCGGCTGCCACTGTACTATATATGGAGTATTCATATGTATAATTCGACGGACTTGCTGATGATCTAGTCTGGTGCGCTCCCCATTGTGTGAGAATATGCCTATGGATTTAACTTTATCCTGGGATTATGAATTACTGTGGGAAAGGGATGAGATGAACGGATGACTTTAGGGGAAAAGATCCTACGGTGCTCATCCATTCCGGCTTTATAATTGGACCATTTCTCCATGTGTGCCTCGTTGTACGTTTTGTGGATGAGGATGGAGCGGTGGTGGTGGTAGTGTCGCAGCAGGAGCAGCTCTGCTGACTTGCTCAAATTCAAGAGATATGAGATTAATTTCGGGCTCAAGGAGTGGAGGATGTAGGTTGGAGTAGTGGGGATGGGAGTACAGTGTATACACTGATGCATAGTGATGTTTGAAAGATGAAGTGTCTCCCAGCCAGTAGCGCCAGGAGCACCACCAGCAGCAGCAGCAGCAGTCAAACTCATAGAGGATTTCTGTGCCTGCCCGTGTAGCAGCTCCGCACATCAGAGTCTTCCTCCCTTTTTGCTCCCATTGTACAACCTGCTTATCAGTCGTGCTTTTGTACAGAGATAGAGTCCCAAAGCTGGTTTATACGTGTACTTCATAGTCTGCGCCTATGTGCTCTTTTGTGGCATTGGAGTTATCGGTAAAAATTATCCGATCCGCACGCTTCTCTCCTTGAGCGGGTGGGTAGAATAAGCCGGAGCTCCAGAGAGCTTGCGGCTCGGGATGTAGCACTCTGATGATGACGTATAATAGAGGAAAATGGATGAAAGTTTTAAATTAATAGAAGAGCAGTTGGAAGGATATATGAGTGGTGGTGGTGGCGGTGATGATGTGGTGGCGGTGGTGGGAACTGCGAAGAATTTTAAGCCCCCTGAACAGAGAGTTTCATCATTTGTTCCGTACGCACACACGTAGGCATTTACACAGTCCCCACCGCACCCTCCGCCGCAGATAGGATTGAGCATGTCCTCCAGTAAGGGTGAGCGAGGATGTGTATTATAAGTCTCATTATTTCCTATGGTAGTTCCATATAACTGCAGGCAGTAGTAATAACTATGGTTCTCATATAACTAGTTTTATTTAAGGCCTCCTTAGTTGGGTAAGACTGATTTCCCGGGGAAATGTCGGGTGATAAAAACAGAGGAATAATAATTCTCCCGGTGAAAGGGAAAGTAAGTATAGGGGAGGTGTGTGTGATTCGGTAGGGGATGTGGGGCCAGCGTATCCCCTTAAGAAGGTATAACTTCCCTGTCCCTCACGTCTGCTGACTTTAGGAGCATCCTGTGTGGCGAAAATAATATTTGCATAGTTGTCTTAATTTCCTCCGTTCCTTACCTCATCCATCCCGCACCGCTCCCCACCACCACCAGCTCCCCGCTCACAGTTGTGGTGAGAGGGAAGACGGCGCCGGAGCTGATTTATGCTTCATTTAGAGTCGACAAGGAAAATAGGGCTTGCGTGAATAAATCCTTTGGCTCTCCCAGCGGTTGGGCCTTGCAGAAGAGAGTCCTATACTAACACGAGGAACTACTCGTTGTAGTAGAATGCATATGCGCTAATCGGCAGGCGGATTTTCAAGGCTTTGTAAGTACGTATGTGTAGTAACCATGCTCACGCACCAGTAGACCCTACGATTCAACCAAATCATTGATTGTGTCCCCGACGACTTCTGGGAAGAGATCCATCCTGTGAACTTGAAGGCGTGGCTTGCTCATGTTAGAACTATTGCAATTTCCTAAGTTTCTTCATGGCACGCCGGGTCCCGCTGAGAGCGAGTTTTTGTCCTAGTTTCTGAGGGGAAAAATCAAATTAAAGTTGAGAAGGTTGAGCTAATATATTAATTTACTCCATTTTGAGCCCGCTCACCGTTCCCAAACTACATGAAGTTGTGAGCGTGCAAGTGATGATGGTGTGTGTGTGTGGTGGTTGTTTCGAGGAGTGGGAAAGTTTGAGCTCTTTGCCAGTCAGTCAGTTGAAGGATTCCCCCGAGAGGGTTAATGGCGCGGAGGAGGATTTTGAATTCATTTATCACTCTCAGTGAGGCGAGTCGCGGTTGAGTTGGAGGGAGAATGCGTGCGATAAAGTGTTTTAGTACAACATTGGAAATCCAAGGCGGCTCCCCCAAGACTGCAGGAAAGTGCCATTTAAATTAACATTGAGTTGCAACGGGTTTTTAAAGCACTCTGTCGCCTTATTTCAAGGTGAAGCAGTAGTAAAATTCAGTAGAGAGTTTAATTGCGATGGTGAGGAGGTCTCTGCGTATGTCTATCCCCATTCCGATGCCATTAGAGACCAATTAGGGTGGCAGTAAAATGCATTGTAGTAGAATTCCGGAACCGGAGTGAACAACTATGGGACTCTGGGGATGACTTGAAGGGTGGCATTCCGAATAATAATTATTGGAGTCAGGGTTTGGAATGCACGTGGACGACAATTCTAGTTTTCACAATATATTTTTTATGCGAGGAACGTCCATGAAATCACACAATGGAAGCCAAGCCTGTATACATTGTTACTTGTTACCACCGCGCTGGACACCTTGCAGCTGGTAGCAGATAGAGCATAGTTGTCATTCCAGCTATTCTGTGGTGGATATGCAATTAAACGGCAAGGCCATTGAATGGGGACGTTAGAATATTTATTATTAATAATTAATCTCGTTCATCCAAGTGTTACGTGTGTGTGTGTGTGTGTGTGTGTGAGGCTGGAGGGGATTCATGACTTAAGCATGGAACAAATCTATTGAGAAGAAAATTAATATTCGGGATCGGAAGGTAATACAATTGGTGACTGGGGATAGCCGGGAGGGATAATGCAGGAGAGTGGATGGAGATGGGCGAGTGCGATAGAGGGAATCCTGTCATACCTGGAGCGAGTCAATCAGTGTGTGGAAATGAAACCAAGTGTTAAATACCAGGCTGCCTCCTCCTCCTCCTCCTCCTCCTCCTCACCTCGTGCTGTGCGAACTGAATGAGATTCGTGGCGAATGCGATTGACACATCAGGATCAAGTTGGTCTTTAAGTTGAATGGCTCTGAGCGAGAGAGAGAGGGAGATGTAATATAGCTGAGACTATTTAATGTTATGGAAGCTCTGAGATTGAGAGGGGATGATATAGAAGGGCAAGCGAATCATTTGCCTTTACGACAAGGACGACATGGCTCCAGCTTGAAAAAATTGCTACTCTCACAGAAGAGTTGAGCCTGTTCACATGATGTGATTCGGGCTATGGCTTGTATATACTAGGTGTTTTTAGGACGTCATCCTCTAGGTGAATAGCTAATCGTGGGTTTGGAGTTGTGGAAGGGTAACTTGTAGTGGTGACAAAAGCTTGACAGGATCACGTACGGGGCAAATGCGTGTGTTCTTGGCTAAGTGGATGCATGTGCTGATGTGTGTAGTACTTAAGTGCATGCGTGTGTTTGGGTGGGTTCGTGGTATAAAGTTTGTGCGTGCTTGGATGCTTCTGCATTAGTGTAAAGGTTCCCTGTGAACGGCAGAATGCCCGCGCCCGTACCCCTTAAATGCGTGTGTGGTAGTAACCATAATAGAGCTAGGCAGGAGAGGGGAAGTGCGAAATTGTAAATTTTGATGGAAGTAATGGAAGGATATGTGCTAGGCAGGAGTGTGCTGTGGAGATGGAGAATGAAAAAAATACTCGAGCGTTAAGTGTCTTGAATTTTATGGTCTGTAGGGGGATGGATAGAAATTGTGCGTGTGTCTGACAACAATGTTGTGTGAAACGATGGACGGAACGATGTGCGTCTTGTGGGATACACACTACGGAAAGGTGGAGGAATCCTCTTTCTCTTCTCGATGATCTCCTCCTCATGAACGTAATGTGTATGAGTATTTATCTTGCTCCAGGAGGGATAAGGAGCGGCTCATGGAAACTGTGTTACTTGCATAAGTGCCGTCACTTTCGGATATCGATATCACCTTTAAATGTCATGCTAAAGTTCACGAATGTGTATGTCTGTCGACTTTGCAATGTGAGTAAGCGCTCAGTGCGGGCATGTTGGTGTGCGTGCGAACGTGCTTGCGTTAGCATTGAAAAGAGTGCGTGTGTGCGTCTTTGAGCGTATAATGCCTGGAGATTCAGTTTTTTACCCCGTCGTCAACGGTTCACGCATATTTGTAACGCATTCAACTTTTTTCTCAACATACGCGCAGTTCCTCGCTTGCATTCTTAACCATGGAGGGCGCAGTAGTGGAAGAGATAAAAGTTTTCTTTCTAACTCCGTCGTTGTCGTCGTCGACAGCATCTTATTCTTACTTTTGAGAAAAAAGGAGTGAGCGGGTTGTGCCTTTTCTTCCTCATAAGTTTACCCTTCATCTTCCTTTAGATGCACATATAATACGTGCATGGTCGTTTGATGTGTGCTGATCCTATCTGCGGAGCACTTACAGGGACCTCTTATAACTTGCCACGTCACGACAAAATCACATTGGCGGAGCAAATGCAAAATTAAGTATGAACTTCGAGCAATGATTCAAGTATAGAGGGAATAAGTGAGTGATGGCAAAGTACTACTATGAGTGAGGGAAAGTTGGGAAACTAACGGGAAATTTTTCACGGGTATTTCTCAAGTTTGATTGCACAGTGGAACTTGCGACTGTGAGACCGTGGATTGGTATCTACAAGTGTTATGGCTTGCACAAGTTGCAAACTGCAGGCAATCTTGACACTTTTATGTGGTAAATTAACCTGAGGGGACCCTCAAACTCTGGCAACTGCTTGGAGCGTTGTCGAGTGCTCCGGCTGAACTATTGAACGTGTCTCTGCCTGTGGATGTGAATGGGCATGTGTGTGTGTGGCCTGCATGCATGTGTGTAGTGTTTGTGGTGCAAATTCATTTCCCAATTCTAGAGTCGTAAGTTCTGTGTGGTGTCCGTGGTTTCGTCTAACACTTTGTAATTTTTAAGGGCAGCAGGAGTGCACAGCACGTGTCTGACAGTTTTATCACTTGGAGTAAAGAGTATGGACACTCTTTGTGTGGGAGCAAGGGGGACACGGAGAGTGAATTAAGGGAGGAAGGGAATGCTAGTATGGACGTAATTAAATAGATCTTTCCTAAAGATGTTCAGTTCCTGCTGCAGAAGAGACGGAATACCGGGGAAGAGATCTGAAGGAATGGGTGTGGGCAATTGTGGGAGAGATTCTCTCTCTCAGTCTCTCTCTACGTGTGTCCTGTTTTTATATGGGCGGATAATGTGGCGTGCAATAAGTCCACTCTGCGAGTCCAGCTCATACTGTGTGGTATTAATTGCGTGATTGATTTGTGGCGGCTCCTTTGACACTAACATAAAGGGACCCAGCTGACGACTGGCAGTGACGACGAATTGCGCGGGAGAAATTTATGTTGTTCCGTAATGCTCGGTGATATGAGGATTTATGGCTCGGTTTAATTTCACTCCTCTTCTCGCCGCCACCAAATTCTCTCTAGTATTATATCCTTGGCCTCCCGCTCCGCGACTAACTCGCTCGCTCGCCCCGTTGTCACTGTCATGTGGGCACATTCCGACGGGACCAGTCAAGTGCATCTGTATGTGAGACAGGCGCCCACTGCAGGTGCTACACGCACGCACATCAGTTTCCTCCAGAGGTAACCGATACCACAGCCTGGAGTATCGTCTCATGTTCGTCTTAGCCACAGTAGGGTATCTTGAACTCCCTGTATTAGGTCTTGCCAACTCCATAATCAGACATTTTGCTCCGCACTTTAGTATTACCAGCCCATCTCTTTGTGACGACGTGGAGGCCTTTGGAGATTTTTTTTTACTACGGATGAGGTGGCATTGACTCTTCGAAGTAATAACCGTGGAAATGGTGTGGCTTTTGGCTACCGGCCCGCTGATGGACTGAGAGGGTGCAGTCGTTGTAATGAGAGGGAGATTAGGAACGTCGGAGCTAGAGTTCAAATAGGGGACCAGGGGACTGACTTCGCAGCTCTATAGCTTACCTTTCCGCATCAAAGTACCATTAGCTCCGTCCCAGCCTCTCAATTCTGTGGGAAATTTGCAAGCGGGAAACGGCCCTTGAGGTCCCACTACAGCAGTTTACGCTTATCTCAATGGCCTTTTAGTGAGGCTAATCAAATCCCCGGACAGTAGGGCTGATTAGAACTCCGTGTAATTTAGTCTCCAGTCCCACGGGGGGAAATCCTCAAAAGGGATCTAAATAGTCGATGTGTGCGGTGATGGTTATAAGCTATCTGTTCCGGGACCCGGCGAGGGCCATGACTTATAATCCATCCTTTCATGGTCTTCTCATTTCCCCACAAAGTCTCTGCGGAGACCTGTAGTAGTTTAGGCAAACTATGCCACTGCCACTGTAGATGAGGGTTAACTTTTGCCCGGGCTCAAGTTTTGAGGGAGCAAACCTCCTCACTCCCGTCGTCGCTCGGAACAGATATAAATTTGTGGTCGATTCTGCGTAGGCAGGAGCAGGTAATTAAGGCAATGCCTATATGGCCCAAAGTATCAGTCGTCCTGGGTAGATCCGACCCAGTTTCTTCTCCTTCTTCTTCTTCTCCAGACCTGAACTGGAAATATATTTCTTCATCTAACAAGTTCCCCATTCATCACAATTGTACCATGGGCTTCCTCCGTCGTCCGCATTGTGTTCTGCAACAATGGTAATTAGGGGGAATAATGGAAGAAGTTAGGCGGAGACAAGTGTGTGTGTGTGTGTGTGTGTGTGCGTGTTTCTGTCTTATAGGTAGTGTTGGGCCTGGATGTGTGTATATGTCAAAGTGTGTATGGGGCGGAAGCGCTGTGGGAGACCCTGGCATCCGGCTCCTCTTCACCCGAGCCCGAATACGAAGAGTCAAGGCTACAGAATAGTAACAAGTAGGATATATATATATTGCTTTGCTACAGGCAACACCGTGGATTCACTTCCGTTTATTTTCAGTTCCCATATACATCTATACGTGTATATTGACAATAAATAAACCAAGGTCCCGAGAGCAGGATCTGTGGCCTGATGTTACCTATAAGGGTGGTCCAATATTGAGTGAGGAGCCGGAGGAGAGTGAGCATTCTGTGCATCGAATTTTTTATTCCGTGAATAATCGTCCGGGCTGGAAGGACGATGTGCTCATGCTGATGCAAAGGAAACGCGTCTCTTGACAGGAGATAAGATGAGGATGTTATCTTTGCTTTGTGCTTACTTTAGACTGGAGAGTAGCTCTCTGGTTCGAGAGAGAGAGAGAGAGAGAGAGGCAAACCCATTGCTCATCCAATCATTCAGCTGCCGTTTTCCAGCATCGATCTCTCTCCCCTCGTTGGAACGTTTGACTTTTTTCGGCAGGCTTTGTTTGGACAAGTTGGCTAAATGCACTACGGAGAGTCGTAGATTTATGATAACCATTGTAGTGTGACTTTTAAGGATTGATTTCGTGCAATAACGATGCACACGGGATACACACACGCACTCCTCCCGATATACTGTCAGTAGTCTATTTTTTTCCAAGGGTCTCCACGTGATCCGTCCATTACTTTCCTCGTCTGCGACTGGGCACCAGCGTTTTTTTACATGGGGTACAAATTGAGTGCATGAGACTTCGTACACGGCGTTGTTGCAGTTGTCGAGCCATAGAACGTGTGCCGTCCATTTCCGTGGAGGCCGCAGGCCCAACTTTGTCATCAGAGATGTGCCGATAGGAAGAGAGAGAGAGAGAGAAATATATTTTGTTGAGCCGTGTGTAAACTTTTGCATTGTGCCCTTGCTATCGCACAGACGGGATTTCAACTCGAAGCTGTACTCCGTATAGTTTGACGTGGAGGCGCCGCCTTGGCTGTGATAAGTACAGCCTCAGCCATCCCGCCCGCCTGCTGTATGAGAAGGAACGCAGTTCATCAATAACTTTTTAAGATGGAGAAGTTTCTCCAAGTTTATCGTGAATGGGCGGCTAGAGGGGCTCTGCTCGGCGGTGTTTTAAAGGCCAGTTTTTCGTCTGTACAACTTTTGCATAGCCCTCCCCGCCGTCTAGATGCGTTTGTTCTCCGTCTTCTGACGGTTGTCAGGGGAGGAGAATGATCTGTGGAGAAACTTCTGGCTACGCTCTTCCGTCGGGGCTGGCTGGCTCGTCTTGTAATTTCCCTCCATCTCCTTGTCTCCCCGGCTCGTCTCTAATCGAATTGATTTCATGTGGGAATTCCTCAAGCATCCTTGTGACAATGAGAGTCGTTAGGTTATGCTGAGGCGCGTGGGGAGTGGGCTGGCTAAGTGACAGCTGTGCCCTCCGATATTGTCGGGGAGCTGGCGGGCCTTAATTATGAGCAGGGTGTCATCCTCACTCTTGGACTTGTACCGTGTAGGTGAGCATGTACATAAATTTTGCACCGTCTGTGCTCCACCTAATTTCGCCTGATTATAATAATGATGATTGTTATTGGACTGGAGAAAATGTGTTGGTATTATCAAGAGAGCTTATTCGCTCGCAAGGTTTCCACTGCTTTGGAAACAGAAGGATTGCACGCACACACACACACACACACGTTTGTAGTGTAGCTTTACGAGATCTCTCGGGAAAGTGAAAACTTTGTCTCAAATAGTCTTATCTTCACAAACGAGAGATAGCGAGAAGGAGTAAGTCAATTGTCGTAGTTATTTTCGGTGGTAGTGACTCGGCAGTCCGCCTCCAGCAGTGTCGGAGGAATCCGGCATAGTAGTAGAAGTGCAAGATGGAAATTGAATTGGCGGGTCGGGGGCTTTTGCATAATTGGCTAAGAAGAAACAAGATTGCCCTCCACTTCCCCCGTTGTCTAAATTAACTGTGAGAAATCTGGTCGTCTTTGGATCTATTTACTTACTGGATGACTCCTTATTCAAAGAATATGATGAGAGATGTGTCTGTGTGTGTTTTACGAGACAAGATGGTGGAAAATCATAATTATTATTCCCTGTGCGAGAGTTAGTAGGAGGAGGGTGCTGGCTGCTGGCTGAGCCCTGATCACGGAAATCCCTTTCATCCTGGATTGACTCATGGTTGAGTGCACCTATAGTGGTCAACTGTACAGGAGTGCACGCCATTAACGAGTTTTTATAAATTCATTGTGAAACCTCTGTACCTCATTGTCGGCACCAAAAGGTCGGTAGGGAGGAATTATCTTCACATACACACGCACACTCACGCAGAAACTGTGTTGGTGGTGATGGTAGGAGCTCACAGTGGTTATTATTGGGCCGGGCTTTTGAACCTCACGTGTGTTACATGGATATATGCATTTGTGTGTGTCTTTAGAGGTTTTGACGGAGTAGTAAGTGCCTACAGATGCAACCAAGTGCAGGAGGGTTCAAAAGGCTCACATGTCTCTATTATAACTAACTACCTGGTCCGGATAGCCCTGTGGAAGCACGTGCAGCGGGGAATCCTGCTGATAATAGAATACTTATTCGAATTGAATGTGAATGTCGGTACTTTTTTGAGGGGAACGGGAGGGGGCAGACATAACCTCACGCTGAATTATCCCCGCGCCGTCGTCATTAAAAGTTGTCAGATGGACGTACTGTGAGTTCACACATGCTTATATTTGGAGGCAGAGCAGTATTATGAATCACGAGAGAGGGGAGGAGGTTTCATATGGGAAGACGCATCATTACCACAGCGAACTTAGTGACTGTGTACGCATGTGGAGCTCGTATGCAATATCATAAATTTAAAATTAATATTATGATGATGGAGAGTACGTATAGGAGTGTACGAGAGTATGAGCGATTTTATATTGGAGTGAATCAAGTTAACCTTGTCATTTGTACTTTGCGCTCTCTGCAATACGTTGTCCGAGCCATCCGCTGCATTTTATTTCGGGGGTGATGATTCTGTGATGACGAGGATGAAAGCTGCGAGTATTTTGACCCTCAGTGACGGGCTCCGCCGTAGTTGCATTTCATTCATGTGCAGAAGAGGAGAGTGGGGCGAGTTGGTGGAGTACCCTTTTATTACTAAATGGAACGGGCGGACTGTATGAGTGGATTTGAAATGAATAAAAGGACCTGGAATAACGCTGGAAGATGATAAGCGAGCGACAGAGGTCTGAAGTGTTGTTGTGTTTTCACCGGTCCACTAGTCTTTCAACTTCCATACGGTCATAGATGAGGGGCTGTCCTGTCAAGTTGAATTCAATGGGTAGAATGTTACCCGCACATTTATGAAAGACATTCGAGCAGAACGGAGGCCTTAGCAGTGTACGGTTCGTTTTCATATGAAAGTATACTACAGTGGCTTTCAGTAGGTTCTCCCCACTTTTGTATTTGAGGCAGGAGGGGAAGCCGGAGGGATAATCCCGCTTGTTGTAACTTGATATCAGGTGCTCAAGCTGACGTTGGGCTTATCCTTTATTTTTATTTTATTTTACATTTCAATTGTTACTATGATCCGCGTCGTGTGACAGTGTAATTATTCTCCGGGAGATATGACAGCGTGCTCTGGCCTACTGACCAAATCGAGAGGGGTGAAAAAGGGTTTCAACTTTGAAATTGTTATGTGCCACATTCTTGGCACATTGAAACATTTATAATGGAAGTTATGAATATGACGGCGGTGGAAATCGACGTGTGATGATTGATGGGCAGTGGTTGTAGCCATAGGTAGTAGGGGTAGGAAGCGGCGAGGTGACTGTCAGAATGTTGATGGATGGAAGCCTCCTGATGGGACCGGTGTGAGATGAAAGTGGTAAAGGGTGGTGCGGGGTTAAGTTTCAAATTTATTTCATGTCCAAATTAATTAGCGATTATAATCCAACTGTACTTAATTAAATGGACGGAACCGGTGCGTCTAGATGGAGGGCGATGATATAGTGACTCCGAATGAGGATCATGATCATGTGGATAATAGGGAGGGAAATTCACCATTGCAGTCAGTGGTAGTCACTCATTACTGTTTGCTGAGACCAACTGTTCTGATGATTATCTTGAATATGTGATATAAAATTGAGCCCTTTCTCATGCTTGCCTGTCATGTTCTTTTAATTCCAGTCATTCGTGATGAGTTTCGAGTACTTCCGCAGAACACGCGGGTCCTAGTCGGCGAGACAGCGGTGGTAAGTGATGCGAAAGCGAATAATTACACAAGTTTGGCCCGTGAGAGCGAACAAATTATGCAACTTGGATGATTTTATTATTCCATCTGCAGCTCAAGTGTCAGCCACCAAAGGGATCACCGGAACCACAAGTACTGTGGCAGAAAAATGGGCAGACGGTCGAAACGCGTTTGGCCAGGTAAGCCATGTCAGGTTATTATGCAAAGACTTTTTACCTTGCATGTAGACTCAGCTTCCTTTTTTTCATGAATGATGTGGAAGATCTGGTTACAGGATTTGTGTGTGATCTTTCGATACGGCGCTGCCGGCAATTTTCCTTGGTGCTGGTTATTTCTGTGTGTATGCAATGCAAGTACTTGGCGCTACGGACGTGGAAGCTTGTGGAGGAGGTTATTGATTTCAAATTAGAATGCTCTGTATGACTCAGGCTCGGTTTGTTTTAATGTCATCTGCAGTGGTCGTTTACAAATTGCCGACGGCGGGAACCTGATATTAAAGGATGCTCGTGCAACAGATGTGGGACGGTACCAGTGCGTCGCAATCAACATCGCCGGCAGCCGGACCTCTCCTGAAGTCCTGCTCAGCGTCCACCGTAAGTTAACATGGTTGAATGTAGATAGCGAGGGTGGGGAACATTTGGATTTCAAAAGAGCTGCAGTGCAGCCAACCCGTTGTCCTTCCACCAAGTGTTTCCCCGGAAAATCATTATGTCGCATACTTTATTGAGTTCTGGGACAGAGAGAGAAGTGTGTGATACAGTGCTGGAGGGGAGAGGAAATCCCGTTTATGAGATCCAATGGTACATTTGAGACAGAGAGCCCATCTCTCGGTTCCCTGCGTCACACTCTGTGTGTGTCCAAAGTGCTGGAATCAAAGGAAGGCTGCGATAAAAAGACCTAACAGGCCCCCTTAACGGTTCAAAGTGTTGAAACTGTGGCAATACATTAAACAGATGAGAGAGAGGGAGAGAGCAAGTTTAAACCCTTAGAGTTACGATACTGTTATGTCTGATGATGATGATGTTATCTTGGGAACGATTCTTCCTCCTCCAGTACAGATGTGTGCTTGTGTGTGTGTGTGTGTGGGAGTTTCTGGCTGGGCTTGGGACACAGACAGGACTCGAGTGCGTAGTATTTCTGAACCAAAGCCGTATTATTTGACGTATATTTCAAAATTTGCCCCAAACATGTAGGAGTAGTGGGGTGAGGAGGACTGAATGCCCGAGTCGGCAGTCAGCCACCATGGAAATGAGTACGCAATGGTCCCATAAGAATTTAATTCTGAGCCTTATTTAAGACATTGGGAGCGATCATGTTGGAGGGATAAAAAGTAACGAGCATATTGCAGAACTTGACTACCCCACTGCGGTCGGTTCGAGGCCTCTTTCGGCCGCCAAAGTTTGTGTGTAAACAATGTATCTTCCCAACAGCCGCTCCATACGTGTGCTTAGAATTGATAGACGAGAGAGCCCGCAGTCAAGTTATTGGAAGCAAAGATTTCCACTAACTGTTTCGCTACCCTTTGAATCTTAATGGGCGGATCATGTATTTGCTGGGCTGGGGCGGAGCGCCTTTACGCACACTAACGGCTCAATCAAGCAGCGGATCAGCCGTTTCTTCTGTACGAGCAAAGTATGTACGCTGGAAAGGGAGGTAATTCAGGAAAAGAAGTCGTTTTAGGCCCAACCTTAGTTTTTTATGTGTATTTCTCGGCTCGTTTCATCTGTTCGCGAAGTGACATGCCACTTTTTTGCACCTTGAGTGACACTTTAATTCCATGCCGTCTGGCTGGCTGATCACTGGCTAAATTGGAGCTGTCAAGGGGAAGACTTGTGTGGCGATGGGGTGTGCAGAAATCCAGTTTCTTTGCGACCGTGCTGACCGGGTGGACATGGGTCGGTAGTTTTCAAAGGTTGCGCAACTACCCTTGTATTGTTGCTGTGCTCCTGCGGCTCTTCAAGTTCTGGTCCATACCTGTTTGTGATCCCGCTCAGAGGGTAACGACAAATTCACAGTTAATTTTTCATTTACGTCCTTCCAGAGAAACCCTACTTCACCCGCGAGCCTGAAGATGTGACTGTTCTGGTGGGCGATCCGGCCACGTTTTATTGTCAAGTGGAAGGGATGCCAGGTGAGTATTGTAACGATTCTAATTTGGACGGAGAAATTTACTGCTGCTCTGCTGCCCAGCTATGCTTCCCTACGCAGGATATTACAGGACTAATTTCGCCACGTCTCTGCAAGAAAGGTCTCGCAACAGTAATCCCAACCGTTAAACGATGGCAATTATTGCCAGTCACAATCCCAACTTGTGCGTAATGAACTCCTGACGGTGGGAGCTAATTAAAAAAGTTGGCAACTTAAGATAAAAGGGATTGGAGCTCAAGTGCTCCGCTCGTCGCGGAGCGCGTTCCCGTACACGTATCGGGAACGGACGGACGGCACATAGAGGGGAGTTGTAAAGTGTTATTGCAGGTCGGGAGGGAAATTGTTGCCCATTATTATTTTGGGACCGATTGTAGGAAGTCTTCCCCCATAATAGTAACGGACGCGGGAAACTTTGCATGCGGGCTCGGATATGCTGTGCGGCAGGGCAGAGTGGAAAAATCTAATTCCGGTTGTGGCCGTTATTTTTTAATGCACTACCTAATGACAATATGTATGTGTGTCTGTGGTTTCCCTCTTGGTTGTATAGAGCCGGAAGTTCAGTGGTATCGCCAGGATGCTGGGATGCCGAACGGGCGGGCAGATCGTATCGAGGGAGGATTGCGAATTAAAGATACGAGACCGGAAGATGAAGGGTTATACTTCTGTCAGGCCAGTAATGATCTCGGCAGCGTCCGGGCCAGCGCTCTGCTCAGCGTGCACTGTAAGTCCAATTTAATTTCCTAATACACTCCCCTCCAATATACTACTCCTAATACTCAAACAGCACACTACTCTCCGTTCCTCTGACCTTAATCTCTCCCTTCCTCTCTGTCGCTCTCTACGCACTCCCACCAAATAGCCTCAAGTGTTTTGTTGGTCACCTCCTGGCAAAGATCAAGATTGGAGTATGTACAGAATACTTACGATGATAAGAAAGCTCCAGGGTCCAGACCGACTATAGTATAGCCTCTGTCTGTGAGACTGTTCAGCATAGCGATGAGTCTTAATAAGCTTACAAAGTCCTTGTTGGCCCGCCAAAAGTTGGGGCCTTGAAGATGGCGGCGGATTTAGGCCCAAGTTTAATGTTTACCCACACACCGATGGGACGGAGAGAGAGAGAGAGAGAATGTGAGCGGGGAAAATAAGAGGTCGTGCACGTAAAAGATTTAATTTGATCTCCTCGGCAAAGGTAATAGAACTAATGGAAGAGACAGAGAGGATGTGAAGACTACGGCCGAGGGGGAAGGAGGAGTCGGAGGAGGAAGTCAGATTGGTTCTAATAGTAATGGTCTCCTAATAGAAATACGAGACGTACACACACAACTAATTCCTTGGAGCGCACTTTCCCAAGTTACCAAGGCAAGGGCGGGAGGAGGCAGTCTTCAACATGCTGGCGGCTCTCCCCCCACAAATGTAGTCAGTGATGGTTGCAGTCATGATGCTGGTAATGGTGGTACTGGTAGAGAGCGGGGGGGAATGAAAAAGTTTTTTGGACAGTTCTCTCAACTTCTGGCTGTGGCATTTTCGGATCTGAATCCAACCACGTAATGACAGTATCGATTGAAGTGAATGTGAAGTGGAGAGAGAAAGGGAGAAGGAGATGAGCTGGAGAGCGGCGGAAATTCCCTTTTCTCTTAAATACATAAGTTCAAGTGTGTGCTCTTGTTACGGTTAGACGTATAACTGGTTCTTCTACGACTACACCACTTCCAATACTGCTACTACTAGTTGTGGCTCTGTATCGAGCTCAGTTTAACCGTATAACTGACAGCATGTAATGCTGAGAAATGAGTGGAGCGCCTGGAGCTCCGTCGCCTTGGCTCGAGGATTTTCCTTGGATAAAATGGGGAACCGGGCTGGTGATGTCGAGGAATCGGTCGGGGAAAACATGAAAGAGATGAATGATGATGGTCTGAGGGACTTGAGAAGAGGAAGAGGAGGAGACGGAGGAGAAAAGGGAGAAGACGACGTAGGGAATTGCAGTGAGGATAAGAATAAGAAAACAGTGATCTATTCGTCGACTTGAAGAGATGAGAGACAAGATGAAGTGATAAGGATGGTGGTGGTGGTGCTCGTGGATGAAGATGTTCCCCCAAAGCTAAATTTTTACGAACGAGTGTTAATGGCAGCAGGGAATGACATGGCAGGTTGAACTGCCTGCCTCATTGGACGCCTTACAGATAAAGTATGAACTCCGAAGAAGAAAACGTGTCAGGGGCTCAAGGCCCCTCTGGACCACGCGGGCTATTAATAAAATAAACTGACGATCAAACCCTCTTTATCCATCAATCCGGCTCGTCAGGATCAGAATCTTCTTTCAATAATCCTGACGCTCGTATCGTGTGACTTCCCCCTGAGTTCAGACCTGTTCGCCCGCCTGCCACTCAGCTTGGTTGTCCACGTTTTTGATTGCGTACATGCATGTGTGCATGTGTGTGTACAGTGACTTCTTTAACAGGAGTTGTTAATCAGGGATGAGATGGTGAGGGTTGTTATTACCACTCTTTTCCATCCCACCACCACTCTGTAGTAATCTACATTCAGCTCGGATTCAAAAGAGGACGTCAACACTTGATTTGACAAGACGGCTCTTAATTGGTGGTTATGATTGAGACCTCATTGTACGCCTGTCCGAGGAATCTCCGCCGTGTTTTCCGATCAACAGAGAGTAAATGTGAGCTGCGGCGGTTCTGCAGCTGTGAATGAATTGGCAAGATTCGTCCTGAGTGGAATGTGAGTGTGGTGACTATATAAAGTGTGCTCTGTTGATGCTCAGTGCGAGTTGTGGTAGGAATGAAAAATGTGGTCGGGTGAGGGTGGGGTGTGTTTACACTGGATTCGTATGTGACCCATGTTTGGCTGGCGCTGTGGATGTTGGTGTGTGCTCGGCGGGATTGCTGCTCCTGCTCCTGCTGTTGTGCCTGAGTGGAGGGAGCAGAGTGGAGTTTGAGCCTTTTATCTCCTTCAAATTAAAGCGACAGAATAAAACTTTTCCGAGTCAAGGAGAGGATGCAGATAGGAGGGGGGGAAATGGATGACCTGTCAGGGTTTACGTGAAACATTAAAATTCATGAGGCATTTTTATGAAATGATATGTGACAGCAAGTGTAGGTCATACGGGGAGTTACTTTGCGGATGTTCAGCATGGGTTCACTCCTTGGGTACACACACTCACACAAATACACAGAACGCAGAGAACAGATACATACTTTTAGCCCTTGTTCAGTGGTGTACATAAATCTGAAAATATTGCCTCTTGTGGGTTCGTATGTAGGATCAATAATAATGTGGACTGTCTATCTCTCTCTCTCTTTCCTACACTGTGTGAAACTTTTACGGAGTGGAAAACCAGCGGTTTCCCCCGAAATTATGAGTAGACATGTTTTCCAGTGGATCTAACATTATTTGAAATTGAATGAAGCCGTATTTTTCCCCAGTCGGATCTACTCTAGGTCTCTTCTCTCTATGTGTGCGCGGATCTCTGGCTGGAAATACACTCATCTTCTTCTGTCTTTTCTATATTTTGCAGCCCGGCCGAAATTTCTTATCCGGCCGAAAGAGTCCCAACGTGTCGGGCTGAACGGGGTAGCAAAGTTTGAGTGCAGTGCCAGCGGTAAGTGCCAAATTTTTAACCTTCATTCTCCGTCTTTGTTTACTCAACATCCTCATCCTCTCCTCCTCTGTTCAAGCATCCACTTGGGACAGCCGTACGGACTTGCTTCCCCCCCCCTCCTTGCGCTTCATCCTCAAACATTGTGGGATCAGTGCGGGGTTGCTTGTTTCCTTCTTTTTTGGCATGTAATACTCGTGAAGAAAGTGCGGGGTGGGTGGGGACAGGATGGGTAGACGACGATGATATTTCCAGTGTGAATTTATGGTGGGGGTAAGGATAATCAATCGGTCTGTTGGTGTTGTTGATTAGGGAATCCCACGCCGACCACTTTCTGGCGGAAGGAAGGATCCCAGGAATTGCTATTCCCTTCCATGTCCTACGGCCGATTTCACGTGTCTCCGGAGGGAGCACTTCGTATTCAGGGAGTGAAGAAAGAGGATTCCGGAATTTATGTCTGTTCCGCCCTGAGTCCGGCGGGTTCCCGGGATGCGGAGGCACGGTTGGAAGTCACATCTCAGGACCAAACTCCCCCGCCAATTATTGTGATGGGGCCTTCAAATCAAACTTTACCCCTCAAGAGCATGGCCTCCCTCCCCTGTGAAGTTTCAGGGACTCCGCCTCCCGTCGTAAAGTGGCTCAAGGATGGACTCGAGCTGACAAGTCAACCCGATAGAATCATTATCTCGGCGAACGGGACGCTGCAAATCAATGGTAAGTTCCTCCGCCGTTCTGCTTATGTGTACACTCTATGGTTGGAATAATCCTCACTTTATACTTGGAGTGCGAGTGCTTAGGGATTTTAATAAGGTTGCCATACCACGCACGTTCCTCTTGTTGCTACTGGTCTCTCTATCTCCACATTAGCGTGAGAGTGCTGCGGTTCATTTAAATGGTAATTATCAGCCGTGCGAGTACCATTTGGATGGGAAGTTGTGGGGAGTGCGTCGGCGAGGGCGGATGTGGATTAAAAGCTGGAAGAAATTCATTGGATAATGTAAAGCCTGTGAAATTGAATTACTTATAAGAATTCCAATTAATGTTCTCCGGCTTGATGGATCGATCCAGGGTTGCACTGAGAATAAAAAGTAGCAAAAACATTGAGCAAAACGTGCGGAGGAGACAGCAGAAGCGGGAGTGTGAGTGGGAGAGTGAAGGGGGGGGGAGAGAGTTGGTGTTGCCCTCGTTCCTTCACTCCCTCACTCTGTCTCACTCCTTCTGTGCCTTCTCCTTCGGTCGTTAACTGTAAAACTGAGAGATCAGTCCTTGTCTCTTGAGTTGAAGGGATGGAAAATACGAGGGAGGGATGGTGGTGCGGCGTCTTCCAGTCGCCGCTGTACATGTCTTTTTCCCTCCAGACCTTTGCTGTGCGTACTCCTTACTCCCTCATGTCGTCATGTGTTCGATAGGAATGATTTTTCCCTCACTTAAGTGACGTCTTCGTCGTCTTCCACTACTGCTGTAGTACAGCTTCAACTGAATCCTTCTTACTCTCTGACTTCTTGTCGTCGTCCCCACGCTACAATTCCCCTCTCCCCTGTACTCCCTCTCTGTCTTTCTCATCTTGTCACTGCTTCCTAAATTTCGGCTTGAAAAATCACAGCATGGGATGTGGGGATTAAGCTGTATAGAAGAGATCTTGGAGATCCCTCGGAGGGTCGCCTTTTAATTTCACTCATGCCTCCTTACCACGATGTCTCTCGACTCTCGTACTGTAAAAAGTGACCAGTTTTTCTCCCCGAAACTCCCTCGCACCACTGGCATCGAATGGATGCATCATGTGAGCGGGCTGGCTGGCTGGAGGACGAAAGAACATATCCATGGAATCGGTTGGAATTATTTGTGAAAAGAATGCAAGGGAATGCGCCTCCTCCGGCACGCGCACGTGCGACTGCGGGGAATTTCAAAAAAGGAAGAAATAATGGCGGCAAATAAATCCTTTGGTAGAGTTGAGTGTTTATGGGACGAGATTTTACTGTCGTGTCCCCCCGTCTCCACTTTGCCAACAGAGCATTTAACCTTGATGGTTACTGACTGGGAGTAATCAGGTCTGATGGCTTATAGTAGTTGTCTGTTGTCTCTCACCGTGGGACTTTGCAGTATAAGTATGCATAGCTGTATGGGAGTCCTGATGATATGAGTGGTTCATAGTGCTCAGTTTTTCCGCCTATTTACAAGCTGGAACTGAGATTTGTGAGTGGGGATTCTCTGCTATTTACAGCTATGTTGTAAAAAAGGCAAGGATGTTTGCCTGGAAAGTGCTCATAGTATCGTCGTCGTATGATCCGACTGGGATACAGAGAGAGACACAAGACTGTAAAGAGCTTTGTTTTAAACGATTGGAATTGAGCCATCGTTTCTCTTTCTCTGTCCCAAGTTTCCAACTCGCATTTACTACGAGTTGTTCTACTCTGTTGGCCCACTCCATTTCCTCGCCATCCCCGTTGAGATATTTATGACTGTTTTTGGCTATGATTGAGTCAAATACATTGGCTGATTTATGACTCGAGGTCCCATGCTCTCTGTAGAGTCAGACGTGAATAATAGAGCGAACGGTAATATGGTTAATTGTTCTTGTCTTGAGCAGGAGCAGGAGCAGTAGCAGGAGTAAAGGGAAAGACATGACCGTGTGGTGGTTTTAGTCGTAGTAGTAGTAGCAGTATGTGTGTGTTTGTGTATGCCGGAGCTGGAGGAGTTAAACTGGAGCGACCTTAGATCGTTGCTTTTGTTGGGGATGTAAGTGGTGTCTGAACAAAGGTCGTAGACATACATATATACCCCAATGGTGGCGCGAGACAAGCATCAGTTCGAGACAAATGACTTCCATTTACTTTAACCATTGCCTTGGTGGGTAGTAACTGGTATAGGAGTGTTAGCAGATTGGAAGATGGTTGGAGAGATTAGGGTAGCTTCGTTGCTGCTGCTGATGTTGTTGTTGTTATACTGAGTGAGACGACTTATTTTTCTCCCTACAGATTTACGGACGACCGACTCGGGCCAATATACCTGTGTGGCCTCCTCTGTTTCGGGAGAAACGTCAGGGACTGGGGCTCTCGCCGTGGAGTCCCCCACGAACCCGAACATTGCCTTCCACCGAACTAATCCATCGCTGCTCCCACCGGCCCCGGCCCAACCCATGGTAGTAAATGAGACCCAGCCAACGGCCATAACGTTGTCGTGGACATGGACGTCGAAGCAGATCCCGACGAGGAGTCAGCACTTCCTCGGCTTTACGCTGGAGGCCTTCAGTTCGGATCTTCAAACAGGCTGGGTCATTGTGGGTCATCGGATCCATGGGACGGCACGACTGGGGGATGTTATCGTTCATACTGTGGACGGTCTCAAGCCCGATACTAGCTATGTGTTCCTGGTGCGGGCGGAAAATCCAGAAGGCTTCTCAGCCCCCTCGCCGGTGTCAGCCCTAATTAAGACCCGACCCTCCTCACGCCGACCGGATGATGAGGATGATATTGATGAGGAAGAGGCTCGGAGCCAACTGGGAACGAGCGATATGGAACTAATGAGTGCGGAGCCAGCCTCATCAACATCCATTAGGATTTCTTGGAAGGTTAATAATTTTGAGCTGATTGAGCAAGGGGTGTTGTGCGGGATGAGATCCTATCATTATGATTATTGTTATGTGTGTCTTCATGTGTGTGTGTCTATGTGTTTGTGTAATGGGGATATGGATGGGAGTGATGTGACGTGGTTGCATTTAAATTTAAGTGTAGAAGTCCTACATAGTAGTGTTTGGTGGGCTGTGTTGTGGCTCACTGCCAGTTGCTTCTTTCTCTGTGCTCGAAGAATCCCCTCGTCGTAACGCGGGCTGAGCATTCAACAAATCAATCGTTTAATTTTGACATCCCTAACTCGCTCCATTGTTTCCGCCCCCTTCCTATCTTACTTCCCTGTCATTTTCATATTGATTAATTGCACGCTCCTTGTTCCTTCACTCTCTGTCTCTCCCATTCCTCTTCCCTACTACTAAATTATTACCCTAATTTGGCCTCACAAACATGTGAGTCACTTGCAGATAGCCCCCACCCGTGGCTTCGCTCTTCAACCTTTGCTTCATTCACTGTTGGTGACCTGATGATCGTGCAGTAATGTCAGGGGCAACTACCCCTTCGATGCTTTCCATCCGTGACGAGCTATGTTAGTCAATATTTAATGGCAATACTTTTTTTACATAGGTGGCCAAGTCGTCATTGAAGTACATTGACGGTTACTACGTCCGCTACCGGGAAATCTCAGCAGCTCAAGCTTTCAAGGGATACAATATTTTGACGGTGGTGGCTCAGAGGAGTGACTTGGGTACTTATTCGCATGTCATTCCGAACCTGAAAAAGTTTACGCAGTACGACACCTTCATCTCCCCCTTCTTCCGAAGCGTGGAAGGGCAGCCCTCAAACTCGAAGACTGTCATTACTGCGGAGGACAGTAAGTTCCGCGCCCTCTGTTATCAGCCATTGCTATTGGAACGTATGAAAGTTATTACAAATCGCTTGAACTAATTTCCTCAACCATTTTCAGAACCATCAGCTCCCCCGCAAAATCCACAAGTTAAAGTCGTGAATGCGACTGCTGCTACTGTGAAATGGTCACCACCACCACCGGCCCACCATAATGGCGTCCTAAAAGGATACCGGGTAAGTGCACACTTTACTCTCGGTTCCACCTGGGACTTTTGGACTACATGGAAGTTTAGGTGGGTTTTCACGGAAAGAGTGAGAGCTTCTTCAAAAGCTTGGGGAAAGTAATGCTGGTTGGGAGGTCGGGCGAAACGGTTTCGTCATAAAAAATTGATGCGACGCGGTCTGGTCCTCCGTCGTTGTCGAGCTGAATATTGGCGAGGGATTCAGGAATTTACTACGTTGACACGGCAGCCAAGTTTTCCCAAGTGACGCTCTTGTTTTGCTAAAAGAGTTCCGGCCGGCTGATGACAAGAGGAGTTGACAACAGGATGCAGCCATTTTGAAGGCGGTGGAAGGCGACATGGGAAGACTTTTTCACTTTTACCTGGCTGAATTGGAGGCAGTATGTATGTCTGTGTGCATAACCTATATGGAAGCGACAATGGCAAATACGCGGAATCAGTGGAAGGGAGTGGAGGAAGAAGACACACGCAGCGACGTGTGATTGCATTTCTGGCAGGATAATAAAAGCTCGATGGAAACCGCTTCGCTCTGGCTTCAGTGCTGTGTCGACAGCAATCTTATTGACAGGAACTAATGTGGGGTCTGAACATGTTCCCATGGTGTTTCCCTGGTGAAATTTTCGCTCCTTGGGTGTCACCTCCGTTACATGTATATACGCGGAGAGGAGGCATGGGGGATGTCCTGCAGTATATTTCTTGTTTGATGAGATTGTTTTGCTACGCGTGTGGAAGGAAAAATAGTTTTGCTCCCGTGGCAAAAGTATAGTAATAGCCGTACAGGCTCAATCTGTCGCGACAACTCGTGCTCTGAGAACAAAAGGTGGTGGGAGGGCGAGAGGGAGATTCTGAGGAGAAAACTATCATCCTGGTTAATAGCATGAAAATGTGCCGGAGCACAATGGCTCCCGTCTGCATAAAATATTTAGATGCAAACACTGTTCACTCCAGGATGTGTTGTGTATATGTGTTGCTCCCTGTTGTTGCCCATCCAACCTCGTGAAGACAGCACCATTAGGGTAAAGCTGACTGGGTGGCTGGCTTGTAGACAAAATATCAGGGATGGTTGGTGTGTCGCTGTAAGTAGCGCATTATAGGACCTCGGAAATCTCATTTCATGCCTTGATTTGATTACACCATGAATCCAGATTACAATGAAGTCAGAGATTTTCCAGAAGTAATGGTTGTACATGGTAGCTTTTAGCTTGCGAGCTAGCGAGAGTGGAAGGACAATTATTGTGGTGGGCTGAAAAACTGTTTGGACAGTTTATTACGCTATCATGCTTTCATCGCGGGTCATTAGACGGGATTTGATGGGAACGTTTGGAGCCGCGCGGCTGGTGCTACTGCCAGGACTATGGATTCGGAGCCGAGTTTCAAGAGTCTCAAGGTTTTATTTAACTTTTGGGTTCTCTGTCATGCATTATAGGTGGAAGTTCGAGGGAACGATTCCCGGATTCATGCTGAGATGGACTTTGGAGCAAATATCTCATCCATTGTTCTCCATAATTTGACTCTTGGTCGAATTTACTTTGTTCGGGTCTGCGCCTTCACTTCCGTCGGTTCCGGACCATACAGCCAGCCTTCGACAATCATAATGGACCCCGTATCACTGGATCTGGTAAATGGGAACGGTCATAATGGAATCACGGCTGAAGAGGGAGCCTCTCAGATCCTGAAGGAAGCTTGGTTCATCAGCCTCGTGGGGTGCCTCGTCTTCGTCTTTCTTCTACTCTTCATCATTATCCTGTACACGAAGCGAAAATCCCATGGCAAGAAAGACCATATTTCGAGTAAGTTCACGTAGTACTCACTCATCCTCATCTTCCACATCTGAGAGCAGAAAGGAACATGTGCTCACCTCGACGTGTTTTTATAACTTCTGGCACTATGTGTATATGTGTCTGTATGGATGCACAACGATTGCTTTCGAACCATTTGATGCCTTCCAGCGGGCCCGTGGAATCATGATTGGTTTGTTGAAATTGGAAGAGGGTAGGAAGGGTTGTGTGAAGGTCCCTTTGAAGGTGGATCATCAGTGAATATAATGAGGGCTTTGAATGTACGTTCCAGGTATCGTCGTCGCCCCGCACACCGACTCCCAGTTTGTGAATGGGAAACAAAGCCTTTGGATTGATCAAAGGTGGAGGCCGACGGACGCAAGTGATAAGGACTCAAATCGCTCGGAAGCAAAACTCCTGTCCAATCATATCCACCCCAATGGGGATAACGTTGCCGGGGAAGGGACGGACTATGCGGAAGTGGATCCTCAGAATTTGACAACGTTCTATAACAATAGTAATAAAGGTCAAATGATGTTTGGCCCACAGCCGGATTTGACTCCGTATGCAACGACCACGTTAATTCAGCGGAGACCAAACTATGTACGCTCTAGCGGTTACTCTTTCCCTCTTCTGTGGCGAGTCTTTGGTCTCATTTTTTATGACTGGCTTTATTTCTGCTGAGTCGGATTTTTTTCTGTTGAGAATATTGAGGAAAAATTTTTTGTGAAGTGTGCAAAAGGCTAGAGGGGCTTATATGAAATTGATATTTTTCAGGATCCTCTTCCCGGGAATGGCATGGGGATGCCACTGGCCAAGAATCCGGTTGAAAGTGTCTTGAGAGATTCGGATCAGTTCAGCTCGGGTAAGTGAAGCGAGAATAAAAATAAAACGTGCCCGCCTTCCCAAATCCTTGGCTACGTGTCCGTGGCTATAGATCTGTATCAAATAATGAGGGATTTGTTAATTTTTCCAGGCCGTTCCAAGTTATCGGTAGCTTCGAATAGCTTTAACAAGTTAAAATCAAGTCATTCATCTCCATCGCCATCCCCGTCTGCTCCCTTAAAGATGGTAAGTTTGGATATTGCACATTTTTATCTCTGTACTTTGCGTAGTGAGTATAACATGTCTTGAGAAACATTTAATGTTGCTACGAGATGAAACTTGTTGTGGGAAAGTATGTACTGATTTCTCTCCGACTATATTTCCTAGGTCCCTATCACATCCCGTTTGGGAGGGTGCTATCCCAGTCCTGGCCCAAATCGATCTCATTTGCTAACGATGGACCAGTCCCTTCACCACCCCGCATATGCTTACAACAGTCATTTAGCTCAGCATGGGAATACTCACGGAACAGAAAACTTGTACCACATTGGAGAGATTTTTGCTCCGAACAAGTCAGCATCTGTGTCGAACGGGTTCTCTGAGGCAGTTTACCAGACGGGTGATCCAGAAGACTGTAACTTCCTTCCTCAGAAAACAATGTGTCCTCTCATCGATAGAGAAATCCAGTCTTCCTTACCGAGCCTCGCCTCGGACTCAACCTCGTGTAACTTGTATGCAGAGGCAGAAGATGTGATCCCTCAGACGTCCTCACAGGGGAATAGTTTTTTTATCAGTAACAGTGGCTCAGGTGTTCATGCGGGGACTAGTGGTCGTGCTGTAAAAAATTCTCGCTCAACATCCCCAGCGTACAGTAGTGATAGTTTTAATAGTGGTAAATCCGGCAACAAACGCTTTTACAATAAGGGTAGCAACAAGAAGAAGTTTGAAAATAACTGTAAATCACTAGAAAGGAATCATCTCGCCCCGCTGCTCCCAGGAAGGCCCCCAGGTAACTGGTAGCACTTTAGTGGGCCCAAAAGGAGTTGCAAATGATGAATTACTTTTATGTGATTTTTCCAGATGACTCCTACTCCCGACCTTGCTATCCAGACTTAAACGGATTCCAGAAATTGACAAGGTTTCCGAGACCAACTGTTTCCCAGGGGCAGTTAGATAGTGAATTTCCCCAAAATGAGTGGGAGCGTGAGAACGGAGCTGGAGTAGTCAAGCTGGCCAAATCGCTGAAGGAGTCGAATGCATGACATTTATGTCCGCCTCCCACCGCGGCCTCCACCACGAACACATCGGCAAATGTGTACCCGTTTCCAAGTGGGGTCATCGCTCATGAATCCGGCTACATCCGAAGCAGCAGCCCTTTCGCTGTGGTATATGAGTGCGAGGACGCCGATGGAAATAAGTGGAGCCTGGTTAGGGGAGTGGATGACGCCGGTGAGGGTGGGGAGCATGAACTCAGACTTTTGACGACTCGCAGTGCTTCGAACGGAAACATTCTGCAGTCCTCTGGCTGGATTTGATGACAAGACTATAGATGCGAGCAATAAGCGGAAGAGACTAAGCATTTTTATATTACATTTTACAGTGATTATTATTACTGGAAGATTCGCCTTTCCCATTTCCACTGGAACTGATATGTGTGCCCCTTTTCATGGAAAATCCTCGCATTATGTCGTTCTCAAGTGTGCATTAGCTCGTAGGGTTTGTTCTAGAGATAATCACGACAGCTTATCGGTGCAAGATTTCATGCTCTCACCACTCATTATAGTTGTGTACTCACTCAAATCTGAAATTTGTTTATGATTCTACCTTACAAGACTGATTCTCAACAGCGGTATATTTAAGTATTTTGAGTAGTATTACTATTTCTAACAAGAACACAAACTTACAGGAAGTCCAAGGTATCTGTTACATTGTCAAACTCGCTTGTCGCTGCTTACAATTCTGTTTGATGATTCAGTGTAGTAAAAGTTAGTTGTAGTCGTGAATTAAAATAGTCAGTTTGTTGCCAAAACTACGTGGTTGTAATTGATTAACTCAAGGAAACATTCATGACAAACGACAACGTTTTCTACCCCTAACATGTTCGAGAATGTTCGTATGTATCGCGAGTTTGATGGTTTTGAGTAAGCTTCAATGTGATTAGTAGTTTTTAGAAATATGTAATCTTGAAAGAACGATTGCCATGGTTCAGTGTTTTTCGCTACAAGTTGTCAATAAATGTGTAATTTACAATACAACGTGGAATGGGCAAGTGCTACTCGGACCCGGAGTTAATAATTAAGCTGAATTTATACTTTTCGGCATCGGAATCAGAATGCGCTTTCGGCATCAGAATCAATATTGCCAGAAATCGTAAGTATAAGTACTTGTACGAATTCAGAGCTTGGACTTCGGCTCGGAATCAAATTTAGGCTCAGATTTCAGAATTGTGTCGGAAAAAGTATAAATGCTCGTGCGATTCGGTATCAAAATCACAAGCAAGAATCTGAATGGGAATGTTGCATTTATACTTCAGAATTTACTGTTGTGGAAACCCTGCGAGGCGGCCCTTCTCAGACCCGTAAAGGAAATCACTGCTTCCCTGAGACACGGAGACTAGAAAATTATAATTCAAATAACTTACATTTTTTATTTTACCGACGCAGCATAAACTGTGCACCGTAATAGAAAATGAAATTATTTATAGTACTCTTATAGAGCCAGAAATGTGTGCATTCGTCCAATTTTTGAGAAAAGAACGTGTAAAGCCTATACTTTCTTCATAAAAGTGGGAAAGCCACCCGCAGCTTTGCATGATATACTTAAAGCGAAAAAATCGGTATTTTTCATCTTTTGAGCCAGTCTATCTCAACCTGTTTGCTATTGTTACAAATAATCAATACGGAATGTTAACCTGGAGATTTGATTTTTTTTGTATTAATAAGAATACTTGCATGTGCAATGGCTGCGCATGTAGGCAGTCGCAGCCGAAAATTATTTTACTCAAGTAATAGTTTTCCAGCTCAAAATTACTAGTAAAGTCACACAGCCTTATTATAAACACTGTAATCAATTTTACAATCAAAATTATTATAAAAAAGTAATGCTTATTTGTCAAGAAAAAACTGAGTATTGCTGCCGTACCAATATTGTTTTTGGTATACTCCAACTTTCTTCTTTGACCTTATATTTTAGTAGTGTTTTTGAAATCTGTACGTGGTTCGTTCAACATAAGCGATCTTATGCTGCATTTGAATGAGTAGCTCATCGTGCATATTTCCGTAGGACACGAAATCTACTACACTCCCCGATCTTTGTCAGACCAAATAAACCTGACAAATGCCAAATTTAAAGACCTGCGATTAGCATCCACTCT